>SNQJ01S0012884.1:89917-131798 GCA_010110895.2 Picea sitchensis | reverse complement strand
TTATGATTGAGTTATTGGATGTTTATTTTAATTAAATTAGGTTAAGTTGCTTATTTTGATTTTTTTTAACTATTCAAATTTCGTAAATATATAAATAATTTATTATTTAGTAAGAATAGATATGTTTGGAAACAAATATATATTCTATAGACACAACTCAATACAATGTCATCGGGAGAGAGAGAGAGGGAAACAACATCAACAACATCTGAAACACTGACTGGCATATCTATAAATCATCAGAAGTTGTTCTCATCATCATCGTTCACAGTAGGGAGTTGGAGTAGCATCATCATTATTATCAGCATGTGGCTAGAGTAAAATCATCATCTTCTTTAGCGTGAGGTTAAAGTAACATCATCATCTTCTTTAGCATGAGGCTAAAGTAATATAATCATCTTCTTTAGCATGAGGATAAAGTAATATCATCAACATATTTAGCATGATGATAAAGTAACATCATCATCTTCATCAAGAAGCTGAAATGACATCATCATCATCATCTTCAGCAAGAAGCTGAAGTGACATCATCATCATTTGCATCAACATGGATTAGTATAACACTAATACATCATCATCATCATAAATAACAACACAAGGTTGATACAAGATCAACAATAGAAATATCACAGCACAAAGGTTGGAGCATAATGAACAACAACAACATCACAGCACAAAAGCTAGAGCATCATCAACAACAACAACATCGCAACACGAAGGTTGGAGCATCGTCAAAATCAGCACTAGGCTATAAATCTTCATCAACATCGAAACGAGGCTGGAAATCTTCAGCACGAGGCTGGCATCTCATCAACATCAACACGAGGTTGGCATCACAACAACATCAGCATGAATCTGGAAATCTTCATCACTAGGTTGGCATCACAGGATGAGGGTGGCATCAAAACATCAGCATGAGGATGGAAATAATTAGCACTAGGCTAGCATCACAGCACGAGGTTGGCATCACAACAACATCAACACGAGGCTGGAAATCCTTAGTAATAGGCTAGCATCATAGCACAAGGCTGGAATCACAACAACATCAACATCAAGCTAGAAATATTTAGCACTAGGCTGACATCACAGCACGAGGCTGGCATCACAACACTACTCCCCCTTTAGAGGGAGGTCGTTTTGTACTACACCAATCTTATCTCGAAAGTGCTCAAACTTTACACGAGACATAGGCTTGGTCAACACATCAACAACCTATTCATCCATGATAACATACTGTATCTTTATGGATCCTCTCTGCAAAATATCACGAATGAAGTGATATCGGATCTCTATGTGCTTCGACTCATCATGGAACACAGGGTTCTCTGTCATATTTATGCAAATCTAGTTATCACATAGGATCATGATTGCTTCCATCTCCAGATCAAATAGATCTGTCAACAACATCCGAAGCCATACGACTTCACAACTTCCAGAACATGAAACAATGTATTTTGCTTATGTCGTGCTCAGAGCAATGATGAATTGATCCCTACTCTGCCATGAACTCATGGCTGACCTTAGACTGAAATAACATAATAAAGTGCTATTTCTATCATAAATACTTCCAACTTAATCTGAATCAGTATATCCATACAATTTGAAGTCATGATCTCCATTATAACCGAGACCAAAATCCAACGTACCCTTAAGGTATCTCATCACATGTTTTGCATCATCAAGGTGAACATGTATGGGTTCTACCAGATACTGACTCAAGGAAAAACATATATTTGGCCTAGTATTCATCAAATACATCACCGAACCAACAATCTATTTGTACAGAGTAGCATCAACTGATTTTGATGAGGTATCTACCAGAAGATTCAACTTCGTTTCCATGGGTGTGTACATGGATTTTCATTTCAACGTGTCAAACCTCTTCATTATTTCAACTGCATACATCCCTTGGTTAAGTAAGATCTTCTTTGGGTTCTACCAAACTTCAAGACCTAAGAGACAATGCATTAGGTATTTCATCAAACTCTATAGTGATCTTCTTTTGCTTTCTATGATGAGATTTTCTTCATCTTGTAAAGAATGCATCATCTAAATATAGTAGTAACATCACTAGCTCATCATTCATACCCTTGAGATAAAGGTTAGAATCAACTTTACTCTTGGTAAGGCCCAAACTCTTCAGGAAACTGTCAATTATGCCATACCAAGCTCTAGGAGCTTGCTTCGACTTCCAGACATGAGTCTTTCTATCTTCAACTTCAAACCAAATTTTCACATTACATTGTACCAATCTGGTACACTTTCTCAGCTGCAACTCAATCTACACAATCATGTCCTAGCTCTATGTTCTCTCTACAAAGCACTATTTGTCTTACTGCCTGAGAGTATGTCCTCTCCTCTTTATGTAACTGTTCCTTTTGGAACTGGGACTCTGCACCTGCAATTGCTCTGAAGCTGAGAATGGTTGCTTCATTCTCACTATGACTGCTGAAATATGAGAGTAACTCCTCTACTTCATAACGAAAACAACTTCATCTGGAACTAAGAGTGGCTCGATAACTGATACTGAAGGTATCTCTTCTTCTTTCATGGAGGTAACTCTATATTTTATCGTAGTCATGTCTCCATGACCCAACTAATGTAATGCACCAACTGCCACCCAATTTTAAATATGGGGATTACTCCCCCTGCATCTCATACTATATATGAATCATGGTTGTTCTGGTTGTCTTCATGAATATTGGAACCATTTCTTCAATAAGTGTCTCGTCATAGTCTTCTCCCTTTCGCTGGAAGAATCCTCTGGACACACATCAGGATTTGTACATCTGCAACATGCTCGATATGTATAGATCAATCTTGGAAGTCAATACTGACTTCTCTTCTAGTCTCATGGAAGAATCCATATCCTACTCTTTTTGATTGCCTTCCTTCTCTGTCACCGAAACAAGGGAATCTTCCAGGAGATTCCATATCTCCTAGGAGTCTCTGAAGTTACGATCTATTCTTCTCATGGAATCTGTCTCCCAATCCTGCAAGTTGTCACTTCATCTGATCCTTTCTGAGATCAATATTATCCTTGATTTATTCTAAGTGTACAAGGACTTCATCATATCTTACTGTTACAGAAGAATCCCCCTACAGACAAGTGGATTCCCTCTTGGATACTAGACCCCTATAACCAAGACAAAAAGGTGCTAATGTGGACACTGACATTCCTTTTCATGAAGCTAAATTATTCAAAGAAGAAGAATGAAGAAGGGTAAATACATTTTACTGACATTTTTCCTTGCTCAATCCAGGTTGATCTTGATCTCCAAGTTCTTTAGAAGGTCCTACAATACAATGAGAAACAACAACGAAACATACTTCCTATTCTACCATGAGTAGCTTCATAATGGATCTATAAAAGAAACGAGTTCATGAAACGTACATAAAATTTAAAGGAAACATGCCAAGCATAGATTTATATTAATTAAAACAAAGTGAAAAGCTTACAACCATGAATGTAGGTGCAACATCTTCACCAAGCTCTCTTTGTCCAAAACCTTGCTCGAATAATCCACACACAGAATGATGATTCTTCAATGATATCTACCTTATGAGATCATAAGTTTGCTACTTTACAATGTCTCCTCTTTCACCATGAAGAGGCCTCCTTATATAGGCTTGGAGAGGCCTAACCACTTAATATATTCTTGGGATAGGTTGAGGATTCTTCTCCTTCAGTTGTGGATCTTCCCTAAGATCAAGCCTTGACCTCATATTCGAATCCAACCAACTCCATAGATTAAGGGGATTCTTCCCTGATTTCTCTCAACAATCCAAACTTCCCTAAAAAAGGCCAATGCTCCCCCAAAAGGGTGCACAGAGCATTGCAACACTGCCCCAAAGAAGGCTAGGGAGAGCTGGAACTCCCTAATAGTGGGTAGGGGAGCGCTTCCCTCCAAAATTCATTTTAAGTAGTTTTCTTCATGGAAAATGCTTTGTACTCTTCATCAAATTATTTCTCTTCCTTAAACCAGTCTTTGAAGGTGTCTTAAGTGTCCTTGTGATGTCATTAGAGACACAACATAGGCAAGATGGCAGTATGATGTTTGCGACACTTGTGACACTTAAGGCCAATAATGTGACACTTGCGACGCTAGTCATGACGACAATAGGTCATCATTAAAGTGAGTAATTTTGATTTGTAACACTTACATGGAATACTTGGTGTTGAATACCAAGTCTAAATATGAAAAGTTGAGCCAAACTTCAAGTGAATTATGCTTCCCGTCAAGGTGGCTTAATTAAACTTTGAACAATTTTGCTGTGAGTTCTTGTTCTAATGTTCGGTCATCTTTGGAGCCTTCTTCTCCTTACAATCAATCTCCATATGAGATACGTTGGATATCAAAGGATAGATTATTCTTCATCTTCTTTGGTACATGAATGTATATGCTCATGTACATAGTTTTCTTCATGTCTCATCTAATTTTTTGCCTTTTGCAACCTTCACTAAATCTTCCTTAGGGTTATCACCTATGACCTGAAACATGGTCAACAAAACAATAAGAAAGAATAATACTCTTTTGATGATAGTAATAAAACAATATCATGAATAATCATCACAGTATCACCTTTAGAGATTTCACTTGTGACCTGTCTGAAACAAAGATAAAAAGTAAGAAATACAATACAAAATGAGGTCAACACTCTTCTAGTGTTCTGAGCAAACATTCCTCCATGGTAACCTGGAATCAAAACAAGAAGTTTCTCCTAGAGGAGATGTTAGTTGTATCTGGTAAATGATTACATTAATCATTTAACTTGATATGCTTACATGCTACCAAGTATAATAATTTTCAAATAATGTTACCTCAACTATAGTGTTTACCTGTAAAGGGGTAGTTATCAACTTGTCATGTGCAGCTTTGAATCTTATCAACTTAATTAATCAAGCCTGGAACTTGGAGCCTTATCATCAAGAATGAGTGTTTTTCTTTTCTTCCAAGTCTCCTCACTCAAGATGACGAGTGCTTTATTCAACCTGTCTTTTGTACTAAGACAATATGTTATGTTGACATAAATTTGGGTTAGAGGATAAACTCTATGATCTCAACTTTAATCAATCTAATACTTTGACTTAAATTTTGACCAAAGGTTAGTATGATGGTCATAGCTTCAACATGCAACCTAGATCAAAATAATTTCATAACAAATAGATGCATATCCGAAGAATCAAACCTGGGTTTCATTATTCCTCTGAATGTGTTGGATCTTGATATCCTTCTGGATCTATGGCAAGAGATACCTTCTCTTGCAAATACCCTTTAAACATTAACAGTTTAAGCATATGTGACTACATACCTCTGATAGTATTTGCAGGTAGTGGCACCATCTAGAAGCAATGGTAATAGTTATCAACCCTTATAAAACTTCAAGGGTGACTGCAACTAGTACTGCAACTGATACTTCAACTAATACTGCAACTACAATTAATACAACAACTAATTATGAAACTACAACTGCAACTTAGGGTTTTATGAGGAAACCCTAATTTTTCAAACTTCAAATTTTGAAATTTTGATCCAGGGGATAGATGCGCTGAGATGAGGCAAGTAAGCTACTGCAGTCATATTTATGAAAATCCAAATTTTACCTCTTGAAACTGAGCTTACGGAAATCTGGACTGGTACTTCTGGTACTAGTTATGGTTTCCTAGTTTTCTAGTAATTTTGGTTTTCTGGTACTTCTGGTTTTCTGGTTTTCTGGTACTAGTGAAAAATAGGGTTTCACTTTCTGGGAGTTCTGTCCACTGAAAAGGTGTGCTCAAGATGCCAAAAGCTTCACTAGGTTAGGGCACACTTTTCTAAATAGTTTTTAGGAAAAACTTCCTCTCCAACAAAAAGCCCTAATTTTCTTATACGACAAGAGTGATGTTTTTCTTTATCCAATGAAAGATGCTCTCTTCAACCTAGCTCTGATACCATGTTAATTTTTGAGCTATTATTAGGTTTATTTTCAATTTACTATATAACAATAGCATAGGTAGGATCACTAAGAGAAACACAATCATAAGATACACAACATTTATCCTAGGAAACCCTCATGGGGAAGAAAAACCAGCAAAAAACTTCCTTAATATAGATAGCCAATACAATGCCAAGACAATAAACCAAAACACTAGAGAATATCCTCCACCGAGCAATGTGCCTCTCTCTCTTCCTTCTTCCGGCAACTGGCAACTGTAGCTTCCTTTAAACTTGTGCACTAGATGAGTGAGCTGAGTGAGTGATCAAATGAGGCGTTGACTTCCTTTATTTATACAAACTCGCAGGTGTTGAAAAGGTGTCTCTTCACTAGGCAGGGTCAACTTGTCTTCTTAGTAGTTAAAACCACTTTAATTAGGCCTAGGGGGCCACTTATTAATTTTCATAATACAATTAGGGTTTGACCAATATACAAAAGGGGATTTGATCGATAAAATAAATGACTCAAATAATAATAATAATAATAAGTAGAATACTCTTTGCAGTTACAATATTTCAATAGGAACATGGTAGGACTCCCTTGAGACATCTTCTCACATGTTTCAACTAAAACCGCTCTTAAACCACATCCTGGAGTTATTTGATTGATCTTACCTATGAGGAACCCTCCATTGCGTGTAGGTGGTGTCGATCGTAACAAGAATTTTGGTAGTTTTGATAGTTTGAATCGCAAACACAAGAGTTGGAAAGTTAGAGAAGCTAAGACAAGTTGTGTTCTGGGTAGGGATGTCGCTATGGACAGGGTTGCTAGTTTAGTTGAAAAAGCGTTAGTTGGTAAAAACATTTATACCAGGATGAAAAAGGTTCAACTGGAAGATTGGATCTTAATCTTCTGGAGCCTCTCATATGATATTTCCCTAGATTTATCCTCCTGTCTAACCATTGGATGGTGTTTCATTTTTCGTGTGAGGGTGATCTGCTGAGAATTTTGGGTTCTCCTTGGATTATTGGAAGAGGTATTTTAATGATAAAGAGGTGGTACCCTAGTCTTAATCCACTCTCTGAAATATTCTTGAAAAGGTTCTCTTGGATGCTGCTCCCCGACTTTGCTATAGATTTCTGGTCTGTAAAAATATTTGAAGCAGTTGCTAAGTCAGTAGGGAAATTTATTTTATTTAATGATCACTTGCTTCGCTAGAGTAACAAACGAATCACATGGGTATTAATAGAATTGGACCTGGACAGGGGTTACTAGATGTTATTTATATCTCAATAGGGGATACACATATTTATCAACATGTTGACTACTGGAGGGAGCCTTTATGTTTTCATTCTTGATGGAAACTGGGTCACCTTAGAGTGACGTGTCTGGATTCTAGGGAGCACAGACATGACTCAAATAAAATTTGGATGACTGAAGACCAAGATGGAGTTTCTTGTACTGGACCTTTCAACAAAGGTTCCTTCCTTGGTAATATGCAACTTTTATTTCCCTCGTTCTTTAATAAAATCTCCCCTGAAGAGTTTGAATATTTAAAAAATAATGAAAGTTGGGTTATAGAGATCTTCAGAGACTTTTGGGACCTTCTTATGAAGAAGTTTGATGATTTAGGTGTTCGTCCTGGATTTGTTTCTAAGGGATTGGGTAATGTAAACAACCCTTTGTAATCTCCTGGTGATACACAACCTCTCTCACCCACATGCTATGTTTCGACAGTTGACATCCCTACCAGTCTTGTGGGTTCCGGTAAGTTAAATTCTAATGGTTTGGGTATGTCTAGAGATGGATTTTCAATATCTTCCTTTTCTCCTGAGGTTTTATAAGTTCCTACGGTTTGCATTGGTGGTGATTGTCTAGACTCATTTTGTCTTAATTATCCCATGGGTGGATATAGTTGTCCTAATGATACTCTGTTAAATTTCTCTCTGAAATTTAAAACTAAGGCTGTAGAGGCCTTATCTCCCTCACTCCTTTCTATCTCCAATATTACTACTAAGCCTCCCCTCACTACAAATCATTCCAGTGTGACTATCAAGAAAAAGGCTCACCCCTGCATCCCAAATAAACCTCTCAGGGCCATCAAAGGTGGTCTGTCACATTTTGGAGAGTTGTCCCTCGTTGTTTTAGAGCCAGATCGTTCCCTCAAACCTTTCCTCCCTTAGTCCTTGAACCCTATTTCAGATAGGGTTCCCATCTTGACCCTTAGATAAAGCCAACCTCCCTCTGTCATTCCCTTATGATTATTCTATCCTTCAATCTCCATGGTTTTGGGGGACCCACAAAAATTACTTCCCTCAAACTACTTCTGAAACAAGTTAACCCAGATATTGTCTTTCTTCAAGAAACCTTAGTGGATGGTGAAAAAGCTAAAAGATTTTTTCTTCAATGTCTGTCGATGTGGAACGTTGTTGATTTGCATCCAAATGGTCATTTAGGTGGATTATTGACTGGGTGGAACCCATCTTATGTTGATTTATGTGCATTTGGCACCAATGCAGGTATTTATATGGACATAAGATTCAAACAATCTGCTGAAAAGATGAAATTGCTCAACTGTTATGCACCATATAAAGAAAGGGAAAGTTTTTGGCAACCCATATTAGATTTTGTTTTACTAAGTGAAGAGGGCATTATAGTTGGAGGAAACCTTAATTTCACTCTTTCTGCCCGGGAGATGTGGGGAAATTTGGCTAGGAGTGACCCTCTTGTAGATTACTTTTCAAATATTCTTCAAACATTTGGTTTAGTGGATATACAATAGACTCAAATGGATCCTACTTGGAGAAATGGAATAGTTGGAAAAAATGGTATATCGAAAAGATTGGATCAGTTTCTTCTTGATGAAACTCTACTTGGAAGTTATAGTAAAACCATATATTAGATCATATATTCCACCATTTTGGACCATAATCCGATCTGCTTACAGTTTGAGAAGTATTCCCATAAAGTTTCCCATCCCTTTAAATTCAAGAACACCTAGATTTATGATCCGGGGTTTTCTTCTCTTATTAGGAATGCTTGGCACTCTATGGAAAAATGGTCAGATATATCTTCTATCCAATTGTTGTGTGAAAAATTGAGGAACTTAAAGAAATCAGTCGTTCTTTGGCAGAGAAAAAAAAAAAATACACTTAGAACATCTTCACATTGAGAAAAAAATGTCAGAGATATTTGTGAATTGTCTATCACGGGTGTTCGTACAGGAAGACCTGGATTTTCTTAGGTCCCTTAAACAAAGGAAGGATAAGATACTAACAATAGAAGAATCCACTCAGAGGCTCAAAATTCAGGAAATATGGATTGATAAGGGTGACAAGAACACTAAATTTTTTCATAAATTCGCTTCCCAAAGAAGATGCCAAAACACTATCTGGGATATAACTAATGATTAAGGATGCTACAAATCTGTAGAAAATGATATAAAAGAGATTGAATTTAAACATTTAAAAGCCCAATTCAGCGCAATAGAGGAAGAGGATTCATGTAATCAGATCAAAGTACTGAATAATGTGCCCATGGTTTTTAATGATGCAGAAAGCGATGAGATTGGAAAAACTATCACTTTAGAAGAAGTTAAGGAAACTGTTAGTACAATGCCAAAAGATAAAAGTTTTGGCCCGGATGGGTGGACACAAGAACTCTTTCAGGATTTTTTTTATATTTTGGGGGAGGATCTTCACAAGACAATTGAGGAATCCAGATGTAGAGGTCATATTCCGGGAGCTCTCAATGCTACATTCTTTGCCCTTATCCCCAAGGTGAGAAAGCCAGAATCCTTTCACGATTTTAGACCTATTTCCCTCTGTAACTTTGTATATAAAGTTATCTCTAAAATCATTTCCACGTAGTTGAAATATAAATTGGCATCAAGTATATCCTATGAACAATTTGGCTTCCTTAAAGATAGGTTTTTCTATGATGTTGTGGGGATAGCACAAGAGTGTTTACACACTGCTAAGTCTAAGAAGTTAAGCTCAATTATTCTGAAGTTAGACTTAAAGAAGGCATATGACAAAGTGAGCTAGCAATTTCTACTATTATTATTAATTCAGATTGGGTTAAAATATGAGGTTACCCAATGGATTATGGATTGTGTAACTTTTGTTAACATGGCAGTTTTAATAAATGGATCCCCTACTGAATTCTTCAAGAGTTATTGAGATTTACGCCAGGGCTGTCCTCTCTCCCCTCTGTTGTTTCTGTTGGTTGTCAAGTGTTTTAATAGATTATTGAAAAAGGATGTGGAAGTAGGGTCTTTTCATGGACTCAAAGTTTCTTTTGATACCATCATCTCACATATTTTATTTGTTGACAATGTTCTCATTTTAGGCATTGGAAAATTCGAGGATTGGACGATGTTTCAATCTATTTTAAAAAAAAATTGTCTTGCCTCTGGTATGGATGTTAATTTCCAAAATTCATTCTTTCTTGCACAAAATATAGATCCCAGTCTAGAGCAAAGGATGCGGGAAACATTCAATATTCAGTTTATTAGCATTGATAAAGTTATGAAATACCTGGGATTTTATTTAAAACCTAACAACTAGAGGGTGGAGGATTGGAAATGGATGGTTCAAAAGGTTGAGAAGAGAATTGGAAATCGGTATTTTTGTTGGCTCTCATTGGGAGGCAGACTTATTTTATCAAAATCCGTGTTACAAAGCCTCCCTATGTACTGGCTTAGTTTAGACAAGATTCCTTCATCCATCCTCCACGGGATCCAACAGCTCATTACTAATTTCATATGGAGAGGATCTAGAAAAAATAAAGGCTTTCACTTAACTAAATGGAAAAACATTGCTAGGCCAAAGGAAAATGGTGGATGGAGTATTCAGAATTTATTTTGGTTCGCCTAGTCCTTAGCTGCCAAGTCATGCTGGAGAGGTCTTTTCAGAAAAGGATTGTGGAATTTGGTTCTTAAAAAAAATATCTTAAAGGTATCGACCTGAATTCTTGACTGCTCAAAGATGATTGTGAGTTCCCAGTAGCCTCTATTATCTAGAAATATTTCATGGATTCTATGCCTATTATTAAGCAGTGGCTAGCTTGTTTGATTGGATGCGGTAAACATGTCATCCTTGTGTTGAATCCTTTTAGAGGAGGTAATACATCTTACAGACTCTTAGGCCCTTTAATTCAACATCTTAATAATTTACATATCTTCTCTTTAGCACAGACGAACTTTCCATTTGATGTTGGTAACTAATCAAGGATGGCTTGAGGCTAACCACCTTGGTCTGTCAGGCAAGTTGGATACAGAATGGAGAAACTTCCTTGGAATCTCTCTTAATAATTTGAACGATAAGATAGTATGGTCTTGGAACAGGGCTATGGATTCTGTAACTGTTAGTTTAGCATATCAATCCATTTCTTTTGTTAACCTTTTGGATGAAAATAGATGGTGGTATAAGGCTATTTGGAAATTAAATATCCCAAGTAAAATTATTTGTTTCATGTGGTTGTTTCGAAAGGATTGTATTCTTACTCGTGCAAATTATAGGAAAAGGGGAGGAATTGGACCTTCGGCATGTAGTCTCTGTCTCAGAGATGAAGAGACAACCACACATATCTTTCTACATTGTGAAACTTCTCAATCCATCTCAAAAGATATCTTAAGGTATCTCAAGACCTTGGAAGCTTGGAGTTGTAATCAATTATTATTTGAGAATTGGCACAGGAAGGATTCCAGAATAGTCACATAAATCCTTCTTTCAATTAAAGAACTCACTCGGGCTTGTGAAGTTGAAAAAATTAATTACATACTTAATCCAGTTTTCTTTGATGATACTCCAATAGGGTTTTTTTATGGTGCAACTGTTGATTATTTTTGTGGCATAGGTGTCTTCCTTAAAATTAATTCAGATCATTTATTCATAATACATTATGTTGGTGGTAAAGGAAACAATATGAAGGAAGAAATCATGGGATTATGGGTCTCTTACACTTTGCTTCTAGATTATCCATAAACAAGATGATGGTGGTTGGAGATTCAAAGGTGGCCATTGACTGGATTAATGAAAAATAGAATTTGAACCTGTTATATATAAACACCTGGAAAGATCAAATTATGAGACTAAAAGATAAGTTTGATNCTTCTAGATTATCCATAAACAAGATGATGGTGGTTGGAGATTCAAAGGTGGCCATTGACTGGATTAATGAAAAATAGAATTTGAACCTGTTATATATAAACACCTGGAAAGATCAAATTATGAGACTAAAAGATAAGTTTGATGGAATCAAATTTATGTATGTGCATAGGAAATTCAACACTGAAGCAGATACATTATCCAAAAAGGCCCTAGACTATCCTACGGGATGGCTTTTTTTCGAGGAATATGTAAAAGGAGATGTAGTCAATGCAGATAGATACCTTCTATTTTAAAGTCAGAAACATCAAATGACTTTCTACTCTAGATGAAAAGTATTTTTGTCATGTCATGTACTTATTATATTTTGTATTAGTATGCACTTCCTAGACTGAAGTCAACAAGAATATATTTTGAATAGGTTATAGTCTTATGTTGAACTATCAAGACTTTTGTTGAGATATAAGAGATCAACAGTTTTTTGATCCATATGCATTTGAAAGGTTCTCTTGATTCCTAATAGAATAATAGTGAAACTCTTTTTTTCTGCGTGAAAAAAAATTAAACCCTAAACCCACAAGCATGAAAAAAACCTGAAAATGGTTGTGTTATCGTAAAGGAATTGTGGGTTAGTAAATAATGTGAGAAGAGTATTCTCTATAACTCTAGAAAACGCACACCAATTTAAAAAATCTATAAATAGTTGCTACAGTAAACCCATTAGTAAAAACCTTTCAAATGGTCACGTCATTGTAACAAAATGTGCGACACTAATGTGAATGTGTATTCTTTGCTTATATCAGTAAAAATTATTGGTATTAATAACCCGATTAGTGATTATCATGCTAATCATTTTAATGACTAACTGCCATGTTTTGACATGCAAGAAAGCTAATTTCTTAAATGGTGGTCTTTGATTTATTAACAAGACCAAGAATATTCTTTGGATATTAAATATTGTCCATCCAAAACCTATTCATAATTAAAAACTCATTAATTCAGGCCATTTCCAATAGCTATAAGCCTCTTGACCTAACTATTAATCTAGTGACAAGTGAATGTCCATCATTACTCAAAATATAAGATAAATCAAGTTATGTCCATGGTGCATGATTATATTTTACAGTATGTACATAACAAATTACTGTAATAATTCAAGTTCCTCATCGATCCCAACTCTAGTTCTAGAGAGCCCATCTACAAGATTGTTCATATCCTAGTAGATATGAGACATAGATGTATATGAGAAAGATGCAAGTAGGTTGAGAGCTTCATAATACATTAGGGTCATAATGTTTATTCCTAAAAACCATTTTTTGTGGATACATTTGATAATGAGTATTGAGTCTCCAAAAATTTGTAATTGGGTTACACCAAATTCTTGTGCTAGTTTAATGACCAACATTAAAACCAAAATTTCACAAAAATTATTGGTTTCTTTACCAATTCCATATTCAGAATCCTTATTGTGATTTGAAGATAATTATAGTATGCACCATGAACCTCCCTTAAAAGGGTTTTTGTAATGTCCCATCTTCCTAATTTCTCTAAGAGAGAATTCCTCTAGCCTAATTGAGTTCATGTGGGCTAGGGTGGAAAATAATCAAGGGAACATTATCCCACATTCATAAGAGAAGGAAAGAAAATATCAAGTTATAAGTATTAAAAAAAGGGAATATGAGGAGTCTAGGATCATTATTGCATTCACTCAATTGAGAAATAGAATTTGGAGAGCTCTTGAGAAGAGAGTCTAGGTTTTTTGGAAACCCTTATATATCTACTGGTTTTGATGTTGCAACAATACGTTGTAGCTAGTCTTGGGTTTGGAATCAACCAAATTTAAACATTGTGCTTCATTGATAGTATGTTCCTTGATGTAGCGCTTTCCCACAAGTGTGTCTGAGTTACCTAGTGCTGGTGGTTGAGTATTATTAATTGTGGGACAAGTTTCCCATTTGGAAGAATATTTATCCCTTGTAGGGCGAGTTACCCCTTTATGGTTGTTGAATGTTCATATTAACAAGAGTGGAAGAAGGTGGAATCCATTCATACCATTTCTATTAATTTCCTTTTTGTTGTATGCTAGTTCTATGTTGGTTGGGTTACTTTCGTTAATTGTTGGGCATGTTGATTCCCTTGCTAGGTACAAATAGAGGCACAAACTAGTTGTTGGTCATGGCACCTTCATGCTGGGAACACTTGGTGTTTAATATTTGTTGTTGGATTTGTTCAGAACTATTGGGCATGATTTCATTTCCAATTGGAGTTATATTGAGTGTTGGACTTCACATTATTGTTAGTGAAGGTCATGGGAATCCTCATCAAACAGAAGAATTGTTTCTCTGGTACTATCTCAGGGCTGTAACAACTATCTCTTATTAGTTTGATGAAGAAACAAAGATAAAAAGGGGACATCTATTCGATTGTTGATTTATCCTCTTTATATCACCTATTTTCGACATCAATTATCTTAGGTTCTCTTTCCATTTTATTGAAGAAATATTATCCTTGAAGTTTGGCTTATAATCTTGAGCATTAATGTGTGTCCATATCAAAAATTTAAATAAAACAGTCCCAGATTTCCTTTAGAGCATAAAACATTGTGTTTAATTATATTACAACCATTTATTATGCAATAAATCTCATACTTATTATCACTGCAAACTTATCAATAGAATAAGGTGTTACTTCTGGTATTTCGAGTAGGGTGGACCAACCGTTTGACAAAAGCAACCAATAAAAAAAAGTGAGAAAATTTTGCAAACATATTAGGCAGAATACTACAGTGGTATCAGAGCATGTTCCTCACTCAGTCACGGGGATGTGAAAGTTAAAATAATTGGGAAGTAAATGAATAGGGAGGATAGGCATAACGTCACCCACATAAGGAAGATATATTAGAGTCGAGAATATCCATTGGACATGGAAGAACCAGTTCAGGAATTAGAAGCTCAACATGAGGTAAATAAGGTAGATAAGGGTGAAGACATGATGAGTGGAAAAGATGAACTGGATTTCAAAAGTATTCTCACCGCATTGAATGATTTGGAAAGGGGCCATAAAGCAATGATGGATTTTATGGGACAGATGGCAATTAAAACCATGGGGAGTCAAGACAAGAAAAATCATAACGATGAAAGGAATTCTACTAATGAGGAAGGAAGCCATTCTCACACCACCATGCAGATCCACCCCCATTTGTACACCAAGACACCCAAGCCTACCATGCCTCAATTCCTTGATAATGATGCATCAGGGCGAATGGAGCAAACTCATAAGGATATACCCTTTGGAGCTTATTTGGAGGAGTATCAGAGATTGGGAGATGATTTTTAGGCTGCCATGTCCTTTCATGTTTTTTTCCACTTAAAAAGAAAGAACATGCCTAGGGGGGCCAAGGGGACGATATCCCAAAACATGGAGTTACAATGCACATTGGGAAAGGTGACCATTCCAAACTTTGATGGGTCATCAAAATGCATTGTTAGAGCATGGGTGCAAAATTTGGACACTTATTTCGAGCTCATCAAAATGGTTAAAGCTAATGTTATTAAGATTTCCATTCTGCATTTGGACGGAGAATCCCATGGGTGGTGTTATAATGGGCTAGTGACACTTGGTCATTCAGGCATCACGTCGTACCTCTATTTCACACAGAGGATCATTGAGAGGTTTGACAGGAAATACCCAGAGATCCATTTTCGAGAATTGGCTTAGCTCAAGGAGACAAGTAGCTGAGAGAAATTTATCTATGAGTTCCAGAGATTAACAATGATGATGAAAAACATATATGATGCATTCTTGGTGATGTTGTTTGTTGAGGGACTATCAGATCCATTATGTGGATGGGTGAAGGCCTACAAACCCACCAATTTGCAGGATGTAGTCAACCATACTAGGGACATGTAGGATGTTGTTCCTAAGAGAAGGTTTCCTTTGAAACCCAACTTCCCATAGAATATAAAGGAAACCAAACCATTTCAAAGGGATTGGGCTTGGAAGCCTAATTTGGATGAATAAACAAGAAAGTATATAAGGAGGAATACATTGTGCTTTAGTTGTCAGGATTCGTTGGTACCAGGGCACAAGTGTGTGAGGAAAGAAAAGACCAACACGGCTCATTATATTGAGGTCTATTGGGACAGTGATAGTGATGATGAGGAAGAGAAATAGGAACAAGAACAGGGACAACAAACATCAGGACAGGAGACATCACAGGCTAGGGATAAGGACCTTATTATGGCATCCATGCCAGGACTTCCCAGGTACCACACTTTCAGAGTCTGAGGAGTCCTGCAGGGGCATAAGGTTACAATGTTGATTGATACTGGGGCATCCCACAAATTAATAGATGTAGCTTTGGTGGACATGCAAGAGATTCTGAAATAGGAGTTTGAGGGATTCACCATGATCATACCTTGAGGATATAAAATGGAGTGCACTAGATGGATCCCCAATTTGAAAATAACCATGGGGAATTATACGTTGACAGATGATTTCTTTGTGATGGATGTGCCAGACACTAATATGGTGTTTGGAGTTTAGTGGTTATACTCCATTGGGAAATACACTACTCATCATAGGACTATGGAAATGGAGTTCATGGGACCAGATGGAAAAAAGGTGGTATTATGGGCTATGCACCAGTATTCACCCAAGATCATGTCATGTCATAGTATGGAGGTAGTGATGCGGCAAGGAGACATAGAGTGGGAAATTGGGTGCTATATTTCTAATAGGGAGCCACTATATCGACCTTGATAGTATCCAGAGGATATTCAAGTATTGCTTCGCAAACATCAGATGGTTTTTGCTGACATTCCTCTATTAGTAACCCCAAATAGAGGATTTGAACATATTATAAAATTAGAAGAAGGGGTTCAAGATGTCATAACCAATCATTACCGCCACCCTAAGATGCAAAAACATGAGATAGAAAAAACAGTTAAAGATGGGTCACATTAGACCTAGTTCTATCCATTTTACCTCTTCGGTGGTATTCGTTAATAAAAAGGATGGTTCCATGAGGATGTGCATTGACTACCGAGCACTTAACAACAAAAAACATAAAGAACATGTACCCAATTCTGAGGATAGATGAACTGATGGATGAGTTTAGGGGAGTAAAATAGTTCATTGAGATTGATCTTCGTTCAAGATACCATCATATTCGAGTTCGAGAGAGGGAAATTCAGAAGACTTCCTTCCAATGCCATTATGGGCATTATGAGCTCTTGGCTATGTCGTTTGGGATAACCAGTGCCCCTGCTACATTCCAGTCCTGCATGAACCATGTGTTCAATAAGCAGTTGAGGAAATGTTTGTTGGTCTTCTTTGATGATATTATCATTTATAGCAAGACTTGGGAGGATCATCTCATGCATTTGAATGAGGTATTGGGGATTTTGGAGGAGCAACAACTCTATGCAAAGGAGTCCAAATTTGAGTTTGGCATGACTGAGATGCTTTACTTGGGGCATGTGATCGGGGAAAACGGTGTCCAGGTCCACCAGTAGAAAATCACGAAAATTATAGAGTGTCCTACCTCCATAAATTTGACAGAACTGAAAGGCTTCCTAGGGATCTTCACTTTTTACAGGAAATTTGTTAAGGGGTTCTCACAGTTGACGACACCTATTACAGATCTCACTAAAAAAGGATGTTTTATTTGGATAGATGAGGTGCATATGACATTTGAGAAAATGAAACAGGTAATGAGCTCATGCCCTGTGCTAGCATTACCAGACTTCACTCAACCATTTGTGCTTGAGTGTGATGCTTTGGGGATAGAAATATGATCTATGTTGATGCAAAATAATCATCCTATTTATTTTGAGAGCCACAAACTTAGGGAGTATGAGTGGCATTATTCAATATATGACAAGGAGATGTTGGCCATTATGCATGCATTTGACAAATTTAGAAAATAATTGGTGGGGAATAGGTTCAAATTGAAGAAAAATCATAACAGCCTGAGGTTCCTTATGGAGCAGAAAGAATGGAGTGAGAGGCACCAAAAGTGGATCAGTAAAATTCAAGCATATGATTTCAAGATTGAATACGTGAAGGGAAAGAACAATGTGGTGGTTGATGCCCTTTCTAGGTTACCATCCACTCTCTCCCTCATGGATATTTCAGTTGATTGAAAATATCTCTTGTTGGTAGAATACTCCAAGGATAGATTTTCTTCTAAGATCCTAGACGGTCGGATCTAGGGTGATCGATATCAAGTTATGGATGAAATCATTTATTACAAAGACAGGATCTATTTAGTACTAGAATCTTAGCTGAAGGAAAAAATCATGCAGGAAACACATAGTTCACCTTTGGTGGGACACCTTGGGTACTTGAAAACCTACAGGAAGATCAGGGAAAGATTTACGTGGAAATGTGTCAAGACAGATGCATTGATATTCATGAGGGAATGCAAAGTCTTCCAACAGAACAAAGTGGAGAATACTCAATCGGTCGGATTACTTTAGCCACTTCCCATTCCAGAACAAAAATGGGAAAGTATATCTATGGACTTTATCATAGGGTTTCCCCAGGTGCAGGGAAAAGATTGTATTTGTGTGGTGGTTGATAGGCTCATGAAGTTTTCACATTTTTTTCCATACCCTCCAAATATTTTGCATCACGGGTAGAGGATTTGTTCTTCAGAGAGGTATTCTGATTGCACGAGTTTCCAAAAACCATTGTTAGTGATAAAGATAGCAGGTTCATGGGAGGATTTTTGCAAGATATTTTCAAATTAGTTGGGATAGAACTAACACCTATCACGATCTACCATCCTCAAATGGATGGGCAGACTGAGATTTTGAATAAATGGCTTGAAGGATATCTGAGGAATTATGTGTTAGGCTAGCAGAAATCATGGATAAAGTGGCTACACTTGGGCGAGCATTGTTACAATACAACCTATCACATGTCAATTGGGATGACACCCTTCCGAGATTTGTATGTATATGATGTGCCTACATTTGTGGATTGGATGTTTGGAGACAATAAAGAACCTAAAGCTAAATATTGGATTCAAGAGAGTCGGGATATTCTACGAACCCTTAAGAAAAATTTGTAGATGGCTCAGAATCAACAAAAGGTCTATGCAGACATGCATTGGGTGGAACATAGTTTTGAGGTCGGTGACTTGGTGTACCTACGTCTACAACCCTATAGGAAGTCATCACTTAATATGAAGGGTGAAGAAAAATTGAAACCTGGATTCTACGGACCCTACAGG
Source organism: Picea sitchensis (assembly GCA_010110895.2). NCBI lineage: Eukaryota > Viridiplantae > Streptophyta > Pinopsida > Pinales > Pinaceae > Picea > Picea sitchensis. The sequence goes on along the minus strand of SNQJ01S0012884.1, from coordinate 112,532 downwards.
ATTTCAAGGCGCATAGGAGAGGTGCCATACGAGCTAGAGCTTCGAGAGGGATGAAAAATACATAATGTCTTCCATGTTTCATGTCTCAAGAAATCATTGGGACAACATATAACTACCTCTACTGAGTTACCACCACCATATGAAGAGGGGAATTTGATTTTGGTTCCTGAGGATATTTTAGAGGTAAAGGATCGAAATCTAGTACCTTGTCAAATGGAAGGATTTGCCTATCGAGGATGCTACATGGGAAGGAGAGTAGGTACTTCAACATTCGAGATTGAAATTGCTTGAGGGAAAGAAATATTGGGTAGGGAGGAATGTAATTTCCCCGTCTACCTAATCTCTCTAAGAGAGAATTCCTCTATCCTAATTGAGTTATCGTGGGCTAGGGTGGAAAATAATCAAGGGGACATTATCCCACATTCATAAGAGAAGGAAAGGAAAGATCAAGTTATAAGTGTAAAAAAGGGGGAATAGGAGGAGTCTAGGATCATTCTTGCATTCACTCAATTGAGAAATAGAATTTAGAGATCTCTTCAGAAGAGAGTGCAAGATACCAGATATATAAAATATGCAGTACAGAAACGAAATGCTAGAAATAACAGAATAACAGTAAAATATCCAGCATAATCTTCACAATACACAGAAATGATATACGAAATAGCAACAGAAATAGCACTTGAATAGAAATGGCACTTGATTGGGATAGCAGTGTTCACGGGGCCTGGGGGGAAACCTCCAGTCGAGCAGGACTCTGTTACAATAATATCCAAGCTAGGGGTTCATCATACCCTCGACTCCTATTTATACTAAAAAGAAGCATCTAGGGAAAGATCCTTCTAGAGGAAGCTTCTATTGGGTCTTCTTACATCCGCTTTATTCTATTTTATTTGAAAGGTCTTATTATTGTGGCCTTTATTACATCTGAATACATTGATCTACCTATGTGCGGGTTGGGACCTTAACATGTCTGCCCCTTTAAAAACAACTTTGTCCTCAAGTCTTGAGATGGGAAAATTGTTGCGGAATGGTATTTGGTTCCCAAGTGTCATCTAACTAGAGTCATATCTTTCCATTGGAAGAGCACTTCCTTGATGGTTATTGTAGTAGCGCTCCCTCTGGTCCCAGCTACTTATAGTTTTTAGCCAAATGGATCCTTCTTCTTTAATTCTGGAAGGTTGGTTTGAGTTGGCACCTAGTTCCAATCACTTTCTTTGAGCATGAAACATGAAAAAGAGGGTGGAGTTTAGAATGACTGGGCAGGGATAACTGATATGTGACTTGTCGCACACGCTTTAGAACTTTGTAAAGGCCATAAAATTTGGGTGATAGCTTACGTGCTTTGCTCCATGTAGAGTTGCTTATATATAGTTGGCAGAAACACTGATCTATTCTACAAATTATGCGTTGACGACCTTGATGTCACAACTTCTTTGCTTCATTGATACAGATATGACCAAGTTCTCTTTAAGAGTCCGAAGGACAACCTTTCAATTTGTAAATTATTTGAAGTGTTACTGAGACCTTGAGGTGCTACAGTAGAAGAGAGCCCCGGTGGCTATTATGCTTGCTTCAAAAGGAGTCATCACGAGAATTAGGTATATGGTATGTAGTGTTGTACCACCATTGTGAGGGTAACCATTGGGCCTTTGGTATTGTTTTTGATGAAAGCACCTCATATATGTTACCAAACACTTGTTGATGACTTAAGTTTGACCATCTGTCTGGGGAATAAAATTTGGTGAGGGTCACAATTGTGTACCTTGTAGCTTAAATAGTTCTTACCAAAAATTGCTTGTGAAAGTTGGGTCTCGATGGAAAACAATAGAGTTTTGGCATGTCGTGAAGCTTGAAGACACGATCCATGAAATGTTGAGCCACCCGTAGATCTGGTAAATGGGTAGGAAAGAGCTTTTAAAATACAGGCATACTTGGAAAGAAAGTGATCTGACCACCACCATTATCAAGTTTTATTCTGATTTGGTAATCCAGCAATAAAATCCATAGATATATCCTTCCAAAATGTCGAGTTAGGTAGTTCAGGTATTACTGGAGAGATTTCCACTTTATTTCTACTCCCCTTGTTCGTTAGCATACACCTCATATTCGACCACAAGCAGCGGATGTCTGTTCGCCACCATCCCAGGAAAAAGGAGCGTTTAACTCGTATATATTTTTAATTAAATAACAGGGAGTGCAGTACAGGTGCCAAACTCAGAGAGTCTATGGATTTGAGCTTGGATTGTTTACTTAATGCAAAAGCGAGCTTTATGTCAGATCATCCGAGCCAAGAGTACCACAGGGGGGAGCTGCTTGTTCTTGATTCTATTTGCTGAATTGAATCATTTTGGGGTCTTGCAACCATTCTTGGTGCAGAGCTTGCAACCAATCAGCACAATGAAGGAGAAGAGAGAAAAAAGGGATCCTTCATCTTCATATTTCAGGCCGGTGCTCACCACTACATTCTCCTTTCACTTCTTGTAAATTATATCATAATCACTTAGTAAGAGCTTAGTGACCATTTTGTTATTTCTCACAACAGGAAATCACGTTATTCAGAAAGTATTTGAGGCTTTGATGATGCTGTCTTAATTTAAGTCCATTTGCCCCAAAGAGATAGGGCATATAATAATTCAACTGCATGCAGAATGGGCAGCATTTCTTTTTCATAAATAGAGTTTTGCTGATTCTTTTGGATAGTTGTTTGCCTGTAAAAAGAAGGCCAAAAGGTGTTCTTGCATAAGGGCACCAATTCCTTTCCCCGGTCGTGCAGCATTCAACACAAATGTCTTTGTGAGATCGGGAGGCGGAACGGTGGTGCACATGGCCATCTTCAAAGTTTGAAAGCTTGATCGGTGGGGTCCAAGTGAAGGAGTTCTTCTTGAGGAGCGTCCCGAGGTGTTGCAATCTTTCCATGGTTCTTGATGAGCTTAGATAATATCCTGTGAGGCCCAAAATCCCCACTTTGGGCTTTTGGGGATCTTAGGAGTGCGGCCAATGTGCATAGCTTCCTTCCAATCTACCGGGTCCACCTGGCCATCTGCCACTAGATGACCCAAGTATTCTACTTGGATGCACCAAAATCACATTTGGAATGTTTCAAGAATATTTGGTGGTCATGTAGGAGTTGTAAGGCTCTATCAAAATGATCTATGTGGTATTCCCATTTTTTGTTGTATATGAGGATATCGTCAAAGAAAACTAGGACAAAATGTAGCGAAGGGCAAGGGGCGAAAAACATGGTTCATGAGGCTCTAGCGAAAGATTAGGTCACACAACCCAAAGGACATTAAAATTCGTGGTGATATGGGACGGTGGGCACCGCTTATTTCATCTAGGAGGTCATCAATGAGCGGAATGGGGAATTTGTCTTTGATGGTGAAGTTGTTGAGGGCGGAAGTGGACACATTCGCCAGAACCTTCTTTCTTCAATACAAAACGGAGGTAGGTTCAATGCTAGGATGGATGACTCGTGATGGGAGTTCCACGGACCATTTTTCAATTTCGTCTTGGGCAAATGGGTGTGATATGGACATGTTTGGGGAAGCTTAGGACAAGGAATGGAATGATCATCAGACACAGCGGGAAGGGGGAGTCCTTAGAGGAGTGGAAGAAGGCCCATTTGATGTTTTAGACAAGATGGCTTGGAGGTCTTAGAATTGCAGGTGGGATCTCAGTGGCTTGAATGGCACTGTAGGTTAGGCTATGACACCCGAATGACCTTTTTGAGCAATTTATCCATGCAATTTGACCAAGAAGTCCACAAACATAAATTTCAAAGCATCACTGCGGGTTATCCTGAAATTTATGTTTGTGGCCTTGGTCAATTTACATGGTTAAGTTTTGAAATTCCATGAGAATGGGATGAGTTCTGAGCCATTTGGCACTCCACAATGTCACAACCTCCCAGCCATCCAATATGAAACTATATGAGATTTATCAGGGTTATAGTCATCACCTATTTGGAGATGCACATTTCATAGCGCCCTCCACATAGAGCCCCATTAGCAATCATGATTTGGAAATTAGTAATATAGGTGCCAGTGGAGTTTCTTGACGATCGGCGATGAATAAAGTTGTGGAATAACACCACTATCAATAAAGATGATGACACCAGTTATGACAGTATAACCGATTAACGAAGTTTAGTAAAATTGTGAAGAAGCACAGCAGAAGAATTGAGAAATGATAGGTTCTTAAGGAGGGTGAAGGAGGGTTTATTCCAGGAGAACGGAAGTATCATCATCATCTTCTTGAATATCCTCGAGATAGCCATAAAGAGCTTTTGTTCCACTTACATTGTGGCCTGGGAAATATTTGTATCACAGTTATAACAAAGGCCTTTAGGTTATCGTTCACGACCATTTCAGCCCGGATTTAATTTTTGGATTTTTTAAAGGAGCGGAGGGAGCAGTCGGGTTTACTGGTTTAGTGCGCGGGAAAAAGGAGGCTTACGGTTTTGATATGAAACAATTTGTTGTTCTTCTTCTTTAGCCTTTTGGTATCCCTCCACCCAAGTCGTGGGCGAATACATGAGAACATGGGTTTCAATCTCCTCTAAGGCCGATAGAAAGCACTCGAAGAGCTCGATTCATGCCCTCTGTCAGAAAGCCGAGGGCAGCTCAAATCGCGACTATGAGAGTCCAGTAATGCACGATTGCTTCAATTTTGTCAAACTATTTTCAAATGGTTGGTGTTAGTGTCAAATCGTTCACAAAGCTCGGCTGACAACAAATTGAGTCCAAACAATATATCCTTGAAGGGAAGTTTTTTTTCTCCATTACCACCATTGCAGTGGTTCTCGATCAAGAGATGGAGAACACCATACCAAAATTTGTCCAAGTCAATACAGCAATGTTGTGGAAATAATGTTCCATTTGTGTGACCCAGCGAGTGGAGTGCAGGGCCATCAGATTTAGTTACATCCATGCCGGAAGGCATGTGTCCTTTGAAAGTGATGTGGTTGAAGAAGTGGGAAGGGTTTCACCTTGGTCTTTTAGGTACATCATCATGAGAGAGTTGCGAGTTTAGTCTGAGAGTGCTACAACGTGATTCAAGTTCATTTTGCTACGCATTACGGACTGCATGGCTCTCCGGGCGGATGCATTCATGGAAGCATCACAGGAGCAATAATGCTTGATATGAAGTTATTGCACTTCTATTTGGGTCTCAAGTAAACCATGTTGCGGGGTGTTGAAGCAAGACTCTAGATCTTGGTTGCGGGTATGGGCCATGATGGCCGGTTAGGCTGAAAGAGGTCTGGCAGAGTCGGAAATTTTTCTTGAAAAATGATATGTATAAATGTGAGAAGGGATGAATCTAGGGATAGAGTCTCAAATAATGGTAAAAATGCGTTGGTAAAGAAAGGGTGTGGGCGGGGTCATAAATTTTTCAGAAAAATGATATGTGGGAAAATGATGAGGGAGAAGAGGCGAATCTAATGGAATAGGTCTCAAATAATGGTCAAAATTTCTATACTTTTTATTTATTTATTTATTTATTTATTTATTTCTACAATTTGCAGGGGTTATGCTATACAGTGCAGAAAAATCTTGCGTGCTAGAATACAAATTCGAACGAGAGAGTATTCATAGCAACCCCGAATACGGATGCGGGTTATTAGATCTAGCGGTTTTAATTTGTTTTACTACTTTCTTGCTTATGTTCTACCCAAATTGTTAGGTATTCCGGTTTCTCTGAACCAAAGGGTTTGCCATACGTACTATAGCTCTACGATATCGTCACGAGTCCAGCAGTAGTACTCGACCCAATATCTCAGGCACTGGGAGATGAACCATTACCCTTAGCCATTCTACAGAGCCGGGTGCAAGAGAGTACTTCCAGTCGCATTCTCGGTGATGACACTATATAAGCAGTCGGCTTGGCCCGATGAAGTTTATCTCTGGCCTTGAAATCTAGGCAGTCCGTACACAGGTGTTGTCTGATCGCTACCACTAGAAGGGGTACCAATGAAATTAAGGTAGTAACAGCGATAAGCTTAAGAACCACCTTATTTCTAACGTGTATGAATCCTCAACCCTTGGAGTTTATAATGTAGCAACCGGATCTACAGTAGCTTAAAGACACGAATCATCTACCTTGAAAAAAAATTCCCAGAATTTCTACCAAGGAAAGTTCTATGATACCACTTGCAGGAATACGGATATATAAAATATACGGTCTGAGAAACGAAATACTAGAAATATGGAACTCTTGATTAAAATATCGACATAAAATCTTCACAATACGAAATGATATAAGAATTGCAATAGAAATAGCACTTGAACTGAAATAGCGCAGTTAGAGGATAGCAATGTTCACAGGCCTCTTGAGGGGGCAACCTCTAATCAGTGCTCTGTTACAATAATATCAAGCTAGGTTTGCCATACCCTCGACTCCTATTTATGCTAAAGAAAGGAAGCGTCTGGAGGATCGCTACTGAAGCCCGGAGGCTTCTGTGAGATTAACTCACTGCATCCCAGCTTTTATTTTATTTTATTTAAAGGTCTTATTATTATTGACCTTTTTTACATCCGAATGCGGTGGTCTATGTGCGGTATTATTATTGACCTTTATTACATCCGAATACATTGATCTACCTATGTGCGGGTTAGGACCTTAACAGAGAGTCTAGGGTTTTTGGAAACCCTTATTCATATACTAGTTTCGGTGTTGCAATGATACACCATAGCTAGTCTTGGTTTTAGAATCAACCATATTTCGACATTGTGCTTCATTTATAGTATGTTCCTTGTGGTAGTTATTTCCTACAGGTGTGGGTGAGTTACATAGTGGTGGAGTTTGAGTATTCTTCATTGTGGGAAGATTTTCCCATTTGGAAGAATATTTCTCCCTTATAGGGCAAGTTACTCCTTTGTGGGGGTCGAATATTCATATTAACAATAGTGGAAGAGGGAAGAATCCATTCATACCATTTCTTGTTGTGTGCGCTAGTTCTATACTAGTTGGGAAACTTTCTTTAACTGTTGGGCGTGTTAATTCCTTTGTTGGGTAAAAATAGAGGCACAAATTGGTTGTTGGTCGTGGCATGAATCGTGGCACCTTCATGTTGGGCGTACTTGGTGTTTCATATATTTTGTTGGGTTTGTTCTGAACTGTTAGGCACGATTTCATTGTTGATTGGAGTTATATTGAGTGTTGGACTGCACATTATTATTAGTGAAGGTCGTGGGAATCCTCATCAAACATCAGAATTGTTTATCAGGGTTGTAACAACTATCTCTTATCAGTTTGATGAAGAAACAAAGATAAAAAGGGGACATTTATTCAGTTGTTGATTTATCCTCTCTATATCACCTATTTTTGGCATCAATTATCTCTGGTTGTCTTTCCATTTTATTGCATCAATATTATCCTTGAAGTTTGGTTTAGAATCTTGAGAATTAATGTGTCCATATCATAAATTTAAATAAAATAGTCCCAGCCTTCAAAGCATTGAACACTGTGTTTAATTCTATTACAACCACTATTATGCAATAAATCTCATACTTATTATTGTTGCAAATTTATCAATAGAATAGAGGTGTTACTTCTAGTATTTTGAGTAGGGTGGACCAATCGTTTGACAAAAGCAACCAAAAAAAAGTGAAAAAAAATTGCAAAAATATTAGACAGAATATTACACTTTGCATGTAAATAACCATCAAAAAGATCCATGGAATATTTTTATTATTGTCACTTCAGATTGCTTATGGACATTTCAACATGAGGTAAACAATAATTTCCTTTACTTGATGACATTGATGTTAGAGATAATCTATAGTTGTCCACCTAACTGTGAAGCTGTCTGCCTGCTCACCGAGTTTAGTGGAGATCATATTTTAGTTCGTTTCTCTCTCTTAACTTTATCATGGTATCAGATAAGGACAGAGAAGGATTGGGTAGTGAAACCCCAATTAATTCTTGCATCTCTATTTTGCATTGTTTGTATTATGTTCTCTCTCTGAACTTTATCATCGTACCATAGCAGGAATGAGTGTGAATTATTCACAAGAGGGCCCAAGAACATGAGAGAAATGTGAAGTTAATTTGTTGTAAGAGAAGAGTAGAGAGAATAGTTTTTGTTCATGTTTAGGTGTTTGTATGTGAAGATAGAAGAAGCAAAGGAACACAGAAAAATAATAGAGAAAAATAACAGAGAAACATATCTTATTGCTTGATCAAAAAGATTACATATTCCTCGTATTTATAGAGGTCTTGGAAGGCTCTCGAGAGTACAAAGATTTCTCAGAGAGGGAAACATTTAGAAGACTCGGTAACTATGTTGGTGGATTGTCGGTGGTGGAAGATTCTGGAATTCAGTGGTGATTGGTAGAAATTAATGCTTCTAACACTCCCCCCTAATTTCTACTACTAACTACATCAATATTTACAATGCCCAATACTTCTCTCAAATACTCAAATTGGTCTTGTGTTAAATCTTTGTAAATATGTCTGCAAGCTGCTCCTTTGATCTGCAATGTCTCATCCTTAACGAATACATGTCTTGTTTAGGTCTTTATTTGATTCATGTCATCATCTTCAGTTTCTATCTTCATATGGTTGGGCTTCCTTCAATGTGATACTTTATTTTACTAGCTTTCCCTCATCATAAATCACCTTGGGATTTTACGGCTTACCCCTAACCATTACAATGCTCAGGAACCATCACACCAAGTGGTTTCTAGTTGACCACAAACTTTTCATAGTGTTGGTTTTGGCTGACCACGAACCTTGCATGATGGGGAAATTGATTTACACTGCACGCACTCACTTGGGAATTCTTCACTATGAGTTTCATCCTCAAACATTTTTTTCTTCTTGTTTGTACCTGTATAACATTGATTAATTCTCTAACTTTTTCATCTTCCTTTTACACCTGCAAACAATTGATCATTGATGTCTGTATAAAATTAAATCCATCTATCAAGATACATGGGTACCATCTGTTGTATTCACCAGTTCTCTAGGTATCCTTTTCACGTACATGGTTCATCAATACATTAGACTCATTTAGTCATAACTTGGTCATAACCAACTCATACTCCGAGATTACTTAATCTCACACTCCTCCCCTTAATCGAAGATCTAACTTCTCTGGTCAACATCAAACTTAGATACAAGTACACCTACCGCCCTCGTACCTACCTAGTAGTTAATTCCACAGCTTGATGCCACATCCACTCTATGCATAAGAGGGATACACGCTACATGATCACACTAATCCATGTAGGCCTAACTCAATAGGGATTACTAAACACCTGGGGAATATATCTTTCCTATGGCTAAGATTTAGAACTTTGGACCAAAAACCTCTAGGGTGTCAAGTACTACCGATCATGCACCCTCTACAACATATATGCATCATTTCATCTAGGTACAACAAAAATTCTACATTATTTACTAAATGCCCAACAAATTACAAGCCCATTACATATGCCCATTTACATCTCATCATTAAGCATAACATAACTTCATTTGGAGTCTTCTTTGTTCTTTACCTCTTCCAACAAGAGTCTTTCTTCCTTGTCTTTCACCATCCATTTTTTGTCTTCTATCACCCTTTGTCTTATGCATCATGAGTCTATCTTTTATTGTTTTATATTGCTTCTTGCATCTTGTTTTTCCTTTCAATATACTTTATTGATATGTTTATTGTTGGATTTGATCAAGATCCAACAAGACAACCTATGGCAATGGATTGACAAACTCAATTGACGCACCACTTGTCATGATTTTACATCACTTAACAATTGATTTGGACTCAAATTTTGACTAGCTTAACAAATAGACTCTCACTTTAACTTTAACTAGCACTCATTTTGACTCTTCTTGAGATTAATGTAATGACTTTACATTTCAAGACTCCTTTTCACAAAGATTTTAGACTCATTCACTTGACCTTGACCTTTCACTTGAACTTGACTCTGACCTCTTACAACTTAACTCAATTTTCTCCAAAGATGGTTTTAGGGGCTAAATTTCGCAAATGGGCTAATTTTCCATGGTTTTTCCCAAAAAAAGATTCACCAATTTCCATTTTTTCCAAAAACGTTTCGCCCAAATTCCAGAAAATAAAATTATTTTACCTCAAAAATCACCAAAATTTTATATAATCTATATAAAATCCTTAGAAATTTGAATATTTTTACAAAACTATGGCCAAACATTTTACATTTTGCATATTAAGGACTAGTAATATTAGCCCAGGTTTCTACATTTTACTATAATTTTTCATCATTAAACTCATCCCTAATTTTCTCTAAGACTGAACCCCACATGACCAGTCCAAACACTTTCAACAATGCATTTCACTTTAGCCACATTATAATTACAAAATCAAGTTCTCACCTTACCAAAACATGGAAGACATTTACACCACTTGACTCAACTCCCTTGAAAAAATGAGACCAACATGACCACATTTAACACAACAAGGCGTATTCATATCTCTTTAAACAAACACTTCACTCATGTTATTTCTCTTTTCAAAGAACCTTTTATTTTCCATTAAAGTGATTTTGATTTCACTATTCTCCATTCTTATCCTCACAAACTCTTCCATGACTAAGCTTTGGTCACATATGGCATTCCATGCATGTAACATTTAAAAAGTAAGATTAACTTGCCTCTTTTAATAAGAGCATACCTTTATGAGAGTGATTTCCACTTTAAAAATCCCTTTTCGAATGTTCCATATTAATTAAAATGCTCCAAGATAACAATTCTTACCACGACACTCATGAAAGCTAGAGATTTTCCCCTTGCACAGCTCAGTCTCCATATGTCATACAGAACGCAAATTCCATCTCGCAGTTTCTCTTTAATTACATGGGTTGCTTCAACGATGGTGGCAACAGTGAAGGCGGCTTCTGGGACTGCATCTAGCTTCAATCCATGACCTCTTTTGAGCATCAGGAAACTTCATGATTCGATCCTCACTCAAATTTGGATTCGGCTTCTATGCAGGGTGTCTCAACTTCTTCAACATTGCAATTTCTCTCAACTCATGTCTATTCGTGTTCATTCAAACCCTCATTCATGAAAAAGATGACAGCGAGCAACAACACCTCCATGGAGGAGTTGCATAAGTCATGGCTCCCTCAGCAGGGCCTTTATCACTGCGCTCTCGGCTCTTTCAACACATTGGTGGTTCCAGCCTATGTTGTAGAGGCTCTGAGCATCAAGAGAAATATGCATTCCTTAATTTCCCCAACCTCGTGGCTTTCAATGCAGCAACACTTCTACGACTGCTACCTTCTCATTCTCGTTCTCACAACATTGTCAACAGAGTCCCACACCATAGATTGCATTTTATGTGAAAGTTGATCATAGAGTTTCGTGATTCGTCCATATGACAAATAAATCAGTGAAATTGACACCACTAGGTGCTTGCGAAGAGAAAATATGGGGGTAGGCTTATGAATATTGTCTACTTAGTTTTGGTTCGATTATTTCTGGTTCAAAGGCCTCTTGGTAATAAATGGTTATTAATTTATTTAATATTTGAATGCTTCGAAATATGTGAATTGGATTTGTTTATAGATAGTTGATGTCATAAAGAATAAAGTCAGGTAAAATCGGTTACATGGGTAATAATGATGTATTGGAAAAATGTAATGGGTTTGTTGGGAATTTAGTAAAGTATATAGAATGTTTGTTGTAAGTTAGATGAAATAGTGTTGTTGGGGGTGCATGTTCTATTAGTACTTGACACCCTAAAGATTTTTGGTCCCAGTAATAAACATTTGTCATAGGTAAGTTGAACATCAAATTGTGGAATGAACCATCATGGTAGATACAAGGGTTGTAGGTGTATTCATATCTATGTTTGATGGCGAATCAGAGAATTTGAATTTTCAATTAACAAGGGGGTGTGATATAAATTAATCTTAGACTGTTGAGGGACCAAAGTATGATTAAGGGAGAGTTTAGTATATTGATGAACCATGTAGGTGAAATGCATTCCTATAGAACTAGCAAGTACAGTTGCTCTGAGTGTGAGGTTGTTTTTCAACAATGGAGAATCATTTTTAGATGGAGGGTGCAATTACTGGAAGTGGTAGAAACCTAGAAACTAGGGCTTCCCAGTTATTCTTGGTGATTTCTCTTGTGTGTTATCTCTAGGAGAGGTGTGCTAGCTCTGTGTGGGGTTTCTTCATTATCATTTTTTATTTTGTGAAGAAGAGTCTGTTCATAGTCGGATTGTATTACCACAAAGAATATCTATAAGAAAAGTTGGATGGGTTTTTTCCTAGGATAAATCTTTGTGTCTCCTTGTCCTTGATTTATGATGCTTATTGTTATCACTGAAAAATCATCCGTAGAATTGCACACAATGGCTGAAGAAAGCCATCAATGTTAGCAACAATTAGTTCACCTGCAGCACCAAAATCCATCAAAAGGAAAAAAAACTATATACTTGGTTCAAAAATCAAAGTGTGCAAATTCACCAAAGGAATCGTGTGCATAGAGCGCAAAATGCGCAGGATAACACAGCCCTCAATGCGTACTATGCGCAAAATGCACGACTGTCTACGAGAAAAGCCGCACACTTCTATGAATGACACATTTATGAATCTTGTTAGTCTCTCAACCACTTCTAGTCCGAACCCCAACACAATTTGACACTCATATCTAAGGGAAATCTAGCTTTGAGATTGGTCAAGGGCTAGGAAGTGCCCTAAAAGGCCCCTTATTCTCACTATGAACCAATTAAAATATTTCCATGAATGGATGCTATAAATATGTGCCATGAGTGTGCTAGAAAAAAAGAACTTCAAGGTATTGTTATACTGCAAGAATTATTCTTTGAGAATCATCTTTTCTCTTTGAATCATTCAAGCACTATAGCAAGGGCGATTCCACTCACCTCTTGAGGGAATTGGCATTGTATTTGTTCACCATTGTCACTTATCATTGCATGAATATAAGAGATCTCTATTAGGGAACTCAAGATCCCTCCTAAGGAGGAAGAGGGGACTTATAATTCACTGCATTTCTCTATGGTGTTTATCCTATCAATATATTGATCCATTGGTAGCTATATATTTGTCATTTTTTTTCTTTTCGTGGTTCTAGTTCTTGCAAGATTCTTTAACATTTATTTCTTAGTTGTTTTTAGTTTTATTTCTTCATTTCATGTGTATTTGGTTATCTAATCAACTCACAAACTTCTATCTTGTTTAGCTGACTTAACTAAGCATGCAAGTGTTGTGTTTTTGCTCACCCATGTGACAAAACCAACACAACAAATTGGTGACCATACTGGGGAATGGTATCAAATTCCTACCTATTTAAGTCTTGAGAGAACTTCTTTTGTGTTTTTTTGATATGGAGGTACCAAAACCGGACTATTCCAACCATCCAAAGTCAAAATTCAGAACCAGGGCAAGAGAATTTCACTTGGAAATTTATTTCCCGATGCATGACAAGAAGTGCACGGATTTCAAGGCCCGCAGATGCGCACTCTGTGCACTGTGCACGTAACAGACTTCATTCCTTTATGCACTCTATTCCCTCTATGCGCATGTCATAACTGTAGCCCGCGCATAAGTTCAGTTTTCTCAAATTGTAAGGGTTTTTATGAATGGTTTGAGGGCCCCTAGCCTTCAGATTTTAATTTCATTCCCTTTGTAAAGAAGCTACACTTCACTTAGAGTCCTTTCCCACAAGAAAGGTTAGCTAACATAAGCACATAGGGGTAAAAAGAATTATTATTCTTCTCTTTTGCTTTGTTTCCACATGGATGGCTCATTTGGCATTTAAAATTTTGAGTTGAAGTTATTGCTTTTTCAAACACAATCAATTAAGTTGGGACTAGAAATCAATTTTAACCCTCAAGCATGCTCTTCCCTCGCACCCTAGTGTGATCTCGAGAATTAGAAAAGGTTTTTAAAAGGACATTTCATCTCCCTTAAAGAATCATTTTGGAGAGGACAAATCCCCCCTAGGGTTCCTCTTAGTTTTGGAAATCATCTTAAATCTTTGGAAGGGCCCATACATGCTCACATGTTTACAATCTTATGATAGTTTCTAAATGCTTTCTTAGTTTATACAACACTCTAGGAAAGTTTAAATGATCAAGTAATGGGCTCATACATGCCCACATGTCTACAATTCTAGGATAGTTTCAAAATCTTTCTTAGTATATACAACATTCTAGGGAGTTTAAAGGATTGTAAGGACTCATATGTCCGCATTGCTAGTTTTTTAGGGCTTTAAATATTCCGCAAGGTTGTACCAAAGAAACATAGTAATCTAAGTAACAAGATTTGTAAGGACCACAGGAAGTCCACATGCTGCAATCTCACACTTAAATTACTAAAACTCTTTTGCACACTTTTCACTTTCTTGCACACAAAGCCACTCCTCGCACACATAATTTATATTAGAATAATGGAGGTCGAAGTAGGCTTTGTTCAAAGGAATTCTAAAATATCTGACTACTTCTTTGGAAATTATCCACACCAATTTAATTTAAACAAGGTTGGTCCATGACCCCAATCTCTCATCCCACCACATATAAAAAAATTCTAAGAATGCACTAAATTTTCCTCCACGGGAGGTGCCAAAAGAATGTTTTTAGTCTAGGTAGGATCTCGGGGGTAGGCATCCAAATAACCCCTCGTTATTAGGTTCTCACATTTTGAAACAATATAAGTTGACAATAGGGATCCATAAAATCCTCCAAGTCAAGTGTTCTTATACCATAAGGCAGGGAGATACTCGTGAAGGGTCAAAGGTCAAAGTTCGATTATTCTGTGCATCCCTCCTTGAGTCACCCAACTCTTGTGAGGGTATCTAGCTTGTGACCCATTTCTTAGGCCGAAAATCTAAATGTCTCACTTTGAGCGAGGTACTTAGTGGCCAAACATAGGATATCCACCCAGGTGGCGATTGTGGGTTGCAATCACACCTTGATGAAATTTTGTGTGGCTATTGGGAAATATCACCAGCTCTTTTGGGATATGTAGCCTCTACCCCTCATTATAATTGATTACTTCAACCTTCACCACTTGCTCTTTCGGTGGCTTCAAACCCCACTATTGAGTACTATTGGAAGGTCCAGTGCTAAATTGAGAGGAAGGACAATAGGTATTTTTAGAAAACAAGCATTTTCTTTTGTTGTTCCCCCACGTGTACAAAATCCACCTATCCATGTGCTTGTTTATTTACGGTTGATTTATGTATGATGTTCATTTGATTACATGCAATTGTGATTTATACTATTTTGTGAAGGTCAAAATCTCTTGTTCATTTATTTTTCTCTTGTCACCATTTGCACACATTCACTTTGATAGTTGGAACCATAGGGGAACCACAGAATCCCCATCGTTCTATATGCTTGCAAAATCTCCTTCCTATTCTAGGAGGAGTCTTTAGTCTCACCAAATCACCATCCCAACCATCTCACACCCCTGTGAGTGCTACTATTTTGGGATCATCTTTACTTGGATCCACTTTGCTTGGATCAAATACCCAAGGATTTCCATCTGTTATTTCTCCTTCACAAGGAGGCGGGGGTCAAACTTCTTCTCAAGGGAGGAGTACAAATCTCTCTCAAGGGGCAGGTCCATTAATTACCCACAAAATGGTTGGAACTAATCCTCCACCAAATCTCCCTATATCATATTTGGAATCCCTCGACATTCCTAATTTAACCAAACTCGTGAATGATCCCATTTGGCATGATTCCACTTGGCCCAATATGCCGACAAAATTGCCTTCAGATATTCCAAAGTTTGAAGGAAAATCGGGGGAAGATCCCGCCAACCATGTTATGACCTTCCACGTATATTGATCTTCAAAGAGCATCATGGATGATTCCATCCACTTGATTTTATTTCAAAGAAATCTCACGGATTCATCAACCAAATGGTATGTGGATGAAAAATCAGGGTCCCATGTGACCTTTGAATCATTGGCCAATGCCTTTTTGTCATTTTACCAATTACCAGTTCATCATGACATTGGTTTAGAAATTCTCTCCGAGTTCAAACAAACCACTTCTACCCATATCACTGACCACATCCATGAATGGAATCGATGACGTAGTTTGTGTAAAGAAGAAACCACCAAAGAACAATGCCTCGATTGTCTTCTTAAATCGCTCGTCTCTATTATTTCCAATGATGTAGTGTTCACTTTTCCTCAATCAGAAGAGGAAGCCATCAACAAGGTCAAACAATTTGACCTCATCTATGCTCAATCAGGTTACTTGTATGCAGTATTTTCTAATGCACCTAGACCCATACCATTTGGCCAGGACAAACCTGGGATGTCCCATGTTGCATATGGATTGATAGGTTCTATAACGCACCACAACCTTTATAGCCACCTGTCACCTACTTATGGTGCAAATCAGTATCTGCAACCATATGGAGGTGTTGCACCTCTTTTGTCACCTGAATGAGAAAAATAGAGGTGCTTACAAGCTTAGTTGGGTCAACTAAGCAAGACAGCCGTGAAGGAAATGGTTAGAAAAATAAACATAAAAGACTAAGCTAAGAATTAAACTAAGAAAGGAAAGAACAACTAAACTATTGAGCATAAGGAAATAAGAGAAAGAAACAAACAAGACTCATGTCACCAATGGAAAGGATTGTATTAGTGAAAAGAAAACACTGAGAAGAAAGAGGACTTTGGGTCCCTTCTTCCTCCAAGGGAGGGTTCTTGGACCCCCACAATTGAGCTCTTCTTACAACTTTGAAACTTGAAAGAAATGGTGAAAGAATCCCAAGATAACCCACTCAAAAGGTGATGTGGATTGCCCAAATGGAATGGTGTTAGTATGCTCTTGATGAGAAAAGAGGATTCCCCAAGAGAACAACAGTAGCATAACCTTGCAAATGAATTCCTTGAAAATGTAGTGCACCCATGGCCTTCTTTTATAGCACCACTTTGAGGTATTGTGCAACCAACTTTTAGTGTGAAAAGGGGTTGTTTAGGGCACCTTTAGGTCTTTGACCAGCCACCCAGTCAGATCCAACCGAGATTTGTATGTCAAATCAACTTGGAAGATGAACCAGAAGTGGGTGGGAGGCTGACCAATCTCATAAATGCGTCGTTCTCAGGTATGCACGGCTTTTAGTGACCACATTCGCACATCGTGCGCATGTGGGTTTTTTCTGCATTTTTGGATGGCACATGTGCGTGCGCGCCCTGTGTAGTCATAGTGCATCTTGATTTTATAACTGTTTGTATAGTTTTGGACCTTTTGGAAATGTTTTTTTGGTAATTTTGGTCCATGGGTGGACTCGTAGTTGTTTGAATATGTTGGATTCATGTAACCGTTTGCAGACGAAATTTCAGTGATAACATATGCCCCCTAATGGATGAGGTTAGGAGCATACGGATAACCAAAATTCATCAATGTTTCTTCTACTGAGAGTATCATTGTAAGAAAGAGTGATAGTGAGAGCATCAAGAGTGACCCGTTGGAGGGAGAAGGGAACCTGTAGGACCCAACCTTTTGCAAGGTGTGTAAAATAAATTGTGTACAAACAAGGCGAGCATGCCCCATGCCCGTGTCATGTAACTCAAAAAAGGGTGTTGTACAGTAAATGGAACTGTGTGTTGATGTAGACAACTGTAGAACCCTCGGGGGTGATTGTGATAAAGGAAGAGGACAATTCTAAGGAGGAACATACTCTAAACAATAGGAAATGACACCTGTAATAAGTATCATGGATTTTGTAGGCATTGATAGCCCAGCCAACTTTAGAGGTCTTCGAAAAATATAAGAAACAACTACAATAGTCACAAAGTAAGACCCACCGTAACATGAGAAAGTGTTGAAGTCGAATGTTATGGGGGTCAACGACAATAGGGAGCAATTATGGGTCTCCCTGTATCGTCTGAGACTTTTCATTGGAAAGGTAATGAGAGTCAAGATATTGTCGCCCTTCTGGAAACTATGCTAATGTTGACAAAAAGGGAGACGTGACTCCAAGAAGAAAAGGGCTTCATGAAATCTACTAGGTGAGGTTAGGAACTGAGGAGGTACATGGACAAAGTCAATATGCGTGGAGACTTAATACTACCCTTGGTTGGGGATGTATGTGAAGTACAAGTGGCTGCAACCGTTCAATGAAGTCGAGTGTCAGGGGGGACAATGAGATGTGGGATAAGTTGTGTCATAGGCAGGACAAAGTGAACAAACTCAGAGAGCAGAGGTAGGTGGCCTGTGGGATACTCGGATTTTACGGACGATGTCAATAGGAGTAGATGATAAGGAGTTCCCTAACCAAGGGTGACATGGGTTGCATTTGTCAAGAAGGTCGCCAAAGGTGACAACAAAAAGCTATGTAAAATGTTGGAAACAATGGCTTAATTACAAAAAGAATTAAAAAATCAGTGGGGATAATAATGTAGATACAGAAATGGGTGCCCCAGTGTAGGATGGCTTGGCCTGGGGATGGCACAAGTTGGTGGAAAAAACAAGTGGAGGGTGGGGGCCCCATAGGCTAGTTTCTATAGTAGGGAAATGTACAGAGGGAAATCTAAGGATGGGCAGGCTAATGATGGGTGAAATGGATGGTAAATGATGTTGCGAGAGTGCAGTCAAAATAATCCATGAGGAAGCTCCCTGGGAGTCCATTGGGAAGGCTAGCAAAATGAGGAGAAGGAGTATGTGGCTGATTCGCGACATGATGTAAGACTATAGGGACTCCCATCCCTAAAGGTTTGAAAATAACATGAGTTTCAAAGTGCCAAGGAGTCGATGAATGGGACAACTCATGTGGGGGAGAGTGCTATTGGGTGATAGTACCCAAAATGCAGTGGAGATGGAGGTACTGCAGAGCTAGGGATGGAGACCCTAAAGGAAAATTTCAAAGGGTGTGACTGGGGATGCAATTGAGATTCAGAGGGAATGATTACATGCCAGTGTTGAATAAATACCTAAAGGGGTTGCGCTGGTGTATGATGACCAAGTACCTACACACATGAAAACCAAATACTTGATGTGAACAATATCTGAAAAGAATCGAACATACAAGCATTCATTTGATAATTTTGAACATGAGAATGCGTACCTGGACGGGGTATGGAAAAATGGCTCACTGGGGGCTAAGGATGAAAAATGGCCCGGGGTCTGTCTTGATGTAGACGACAGGGTGCTGATCCCGTAGCTGAAAACGGATCGAAAAACGGACACCTAGAGCTCCCAGAATGGGGTTTGGAAGTTTGGCAAAAAGGACTATATATAGCTGTAGGGCCCACATTGCCACCTCATTTGTACCTTCTATCAGAATGATTGGATGAGATATATTCAGAGGAGATTTGGATATTCTGGGAGAACAAGGCAGTTGATTCAGGACCAACGAGCTTTAAGTTAGTTGTCTTATCGTCTTGCATAGAATTAGGTTTTCTATTTGTGGGCAGGGCCTGTAAGGAGGGCCGTATAGTGGGTTTTGTGGGTGTGGGCCCCCCAGTGCACGGGCGATCGGGAAATATGTGTGCATGGGTGTGCGCTTCTTATCGAAATATATGCACATGGGGGTGCCCTAATGAGGGAAATAGGTGCACATGGTATGCGCGCCTGTAATCTAAACAATTGTGCATGGGTGCGTTGTTGTGTAGTGGATAGGCGTGCTCTAATGTGCGCATGTGTACATGACAGGGGCGCATGAAGGCACCTCTGTATGGCTTGTTATCGCACAGTTTATATCTAGGTCAAATGGCTAAAGGATAGAGGTCAAACTAGTGTAAGAGGAACCTTCCCCACCCAATGTCACCTCAATGGGGAGGTTCTTTCTATTTAGGGAGGTTATCCCAGGGGAGACGTCCCTGGTAACCTAGGGTTTTGAAGAGGCAAAGATATAAAGGTTAAGGTTAAATTCCCTCCTCATAGGTTACCACCAAGATCAGATAGTCCAACTAATCAGCCAATAAATGAAGTGTATGCCCAAATGAGAAAACCTACCCGAAACAAGACAATAGAAAAAGAATATATGCAGGCTATAATTCAGTGGGTTAGTACTTCATGTAACTATCTGACATCAATATACAAGCAATGTAAAACAATAGATATTAATGAGATCAATGTTTTATCAATATAGAAATGGAAAGTATCAATTCATCAATAATTATTAAGATGATGTGGCTAACAATGTATCTAATCAATCATTCACTCAATAAATGCTTTCAACCATCATATAATTGTTTATCATCAAAATTTGTTGCGTCAAGATGGAATAACCAAGTGTGACGTCAGCCTAGTTAGGGTTAGCTAGTTAGTTAGGGTTCCAAATTTAAAAGTTTTGAGAGGTTGTTTGAGCACTATCACTTCAATGTTGTGTGTCTAAGATCAGTGCCTAAGGGTAGATGGAGTCAATTAAGGAGAGGATGCAAAGTTGAAGGAATAAAAGCTAAGGACAAGAGGGAAGGGTTCTAGAGTGTTGCAATGGCAGGGCCCTAGAATCAAAACCCTAGGGGAAAGAGGCTCACTCCGGTTTTGCTTAAGCAATGCCTCGTGCTCTTTCCTCCTTCCTTAGGTCAAACTTGGAAAAACGACTAGCATAAAAGATGAGTTAAAACAAGAGGATGAGGTGAGGGAGAGTGTTGCAATGGAAAGGCTCTATCACCAAACCCTAGAAGATGGACGACCCTAGGTGTAGATAACCTAGGTCTGGGACGTCACCTCCTTTTTAACCTTTAAAAAAAAATAGCTAGCACAAGGGGAAGAAGTGANAATGCAATAATATAAACCTACAACCATTCAATTAAGAAGTTTTGCAAGAAAAACACTTACATATCATGATGAAAAGCATATACAAACCCTAGTTGTAAACCTTCCTTCAAGAGAAATGCCAAACATGCCAAGAAAATCCTTCCATCAACAAGTGCACCTCACTTTAAAATACCAAATACCCAAGTAGGGCACACAAATCAAACCTCACAAGAGAGTGAGTTGTGTGTTATGTTCAAATGAGGGAGAAACATCCTCAATATATAGTGTATCATGACCTATAATTAAAATTAGGTCATTAAAAATAGCCGACAAGGCTACAAACCAAAAATCATACTCTTTTCACATTAAATGTTTTCTAAAACCCTAAATGAGCAAAATATGAGACGTCAATCCCTCTTGAGGGAGACGTTAGGCCCCTTTGGGGCTAGTCCAGCATCTAGAAGTCAAACATTAGCCCTTCCTGGGCTCCTCCAAGCTTCCACATGTGCCAACCGTCCTATAAAACTACCACATGCTCAAGGAGACGTCAAGGCCTCCTGGGTGACGTCATGGTCATCAAAGGGAAACACTTCATCTGAGAAGGGTCAACCCCCCCTAGGTCGGGCTCAGCCAAAGTGTCGTGGATGGAACGTCCTTCTTCTTCTCATGTGAAAGAGATCAATCGATCATTGTCTTGTCTCTACCCCTGATGGGGTCCCAACAACCATCTGATGGGATCTTTAGCCCCATGGAGGTCTGAGCTAATCATCTCCCCATGTGTACCAGTCCAACTGGTACCTGTCCGTCGGGCATGGTCCTGCACATCAAAAACTTCGCCCTCCATGGGCTCATTAGTCATAGGGATCATAGCAATGTCAATCATGTTTCATCATTAATTTTATCAAATACATGCATAAAACCCTTGATATATCAATCAATAGATCAAAGACATTACAATGACCTACAATGCAAAGCTGGAGGAAAAGACAAAATACCCTATTGGGCAAGCATCCATAAGATAAGGAAAGTCTCCAGAGGGTACCATCCAAGCCATATAAAACGAGGTGATGTGGTCAAGGGGATTTCCAGACATACGGGTAGAGTGAAAGACAGGGATGCATGATATTACATGTGGGTGCCTTTGTAGAAGGCGATTTGTACCCATCATGGATGAAATTCTTTCCAAGCCCTTTATTGCATGTATTCTTTCTTTTCTTTATTGTTTTTTTCTTTTTTTATTTCAAGGTCTGACTAGAGGACATTGCCTTGGTTTGGTGACCAGAGTTGATAGTGTTACCCACAAGTACTTTCACATAGATGATAAGGTTGGCTCATGATGATACCCCCTTCTCCTTTGGCCATGCAACCAAAGGTCACTGCCCTCGCGTGGTAACCATACAATGGCAATGCCATACTGCTAGGTACCCATGAACATAATAGGTTGGCTCGTGATGAGACCCCCTATCCTCTTGGCTAGGTCTTGTTTTGTTATTTTTCTTTGGGTCCCTCTTATTTCTTGTTGAGAGGCTTTTTATTGCCTTCTCGGGGATCCCTGGGTGAGGCATCTCTAGGTTTCATCTTTTATGGATTTTATCTTTTACCAGCTGCTTTTACCTTCTGGGCCTTTATTCCCTTCTTCCCACGAGATAAGGTGCAATCCCACAAACAGATCATCCTAATGCCCGGAATGGGGGAATGGGACAGATGAGTGGGAGATAAGATGTAAAAGTGATGATATGATGGGAGTGGACGATGGCTCTTCAGAAATCCCCCCCGGTGGCAAACCAAAACCTATGGGTACAGGCTTTCTAGGACACGCTATCTGATCCGAATTATTTTCGGCACGAAATGAGAGCGGAGATATAACACATAAATATTCAGAGATATTGCAAGAGAGACAACAGTATAATAGAGATATAGCGGAAATATAACAAGAGTCAC
>SNQJ01S0012884.1:61904-81313 GCA_010110895.2 Picea sitchensis | reverse complement strand
TTGGGGTCTTTGTGATGTTCACATGTGTGTGAGAATTGTTTAATGTTGTGTATGATGTCTAATCTATATGTTGTGACAGACTTTGGATGGTTTATGTGTGTATAAAGGTGTCTTGATGTGATATATGCCAATCTAGTACAATGTTAGCCAAGTTATCTGTAATGTGATTAAATTGTCTTGGAATATGTATAAATGTAATGAAATCAAAATGTCGAGATAAAAGTCTAACTTGCAGATATTTGCGAAAGAGGCAAGGATCGCGGACACAGTACACATTGTTGAGCTAGAGGACAACCAGTTGAGAGTCAAGTAAGACACTAAGGTGATGAATACGATGATGGATGGCATCAACGAGGAGACCAATGGCGACAGTTTACTCGCCTTGGTTGTTGGTTGCTGAACCCAAACATATGCCGCTGGAGTGGAGCAGTTCATGTGAGGGGGAATAGAGGGCCCAAGCAACCGAAGCGAGATTCTGTGTCCAACGGCTGGCGCCGTCGACGTAACTGATGTGGTAGGCCGATGGAGGAGGCATCTGTCAGTAACACAAATGATAGTTTAGGCATGAGGTATGGAAAAAATATTAAAAACACTATAAAATAAAATAACCTAATGTAGAATGTCTACGCTCGGGCATAAAATTTCTTTAAGTACAACCTGTTGACAGGTTCCTTGAGAGAGAGGCCCTCGGGGGAAGCCAGGACGTATGCACCTTTAGTGAGGCAATGTTGGATAATGTAAGGGCCATGCCATAGTGACTCGAATTTTTCATGACCGAGGGTATTGTGAGCGATATCGTAAGAAAGGACGATGTCGCCTTCGTGAAATGAGCGGAGGTTGACATGGCGATCAAAAGTGGCTTTTAACCATTTTTTGGCTACCTCATTGTTCTGTAATGAAGATCGACAATCTTCATCCAAGGAATCTAAGTTCAGCAAACATTGTTCCATTGGAGCAGTGTCAGGTAATAGTTCAATTGTGGTGTGTAAGGTGGGAATTTCGCACTCGATAAGAAGAGTGGCCTCGACCCTGTGGACTAGATGAAATGGTGTGAAACCGGTGGTCGTTTTCATGGCCGTACAGTAAGCCTATAGCACATAAAATAACATATGATGCCAATTGGTCTTATGCTTGTTAACCGTGCGTTGTAACATGGTCTTGAGGACCTTGTTAACTGCTTCGACCTGTCCATTGGACTGAGGGTAATATGGTGAGGCAAACTCGTAGGAGAATCCTAACCAGAATGAGAGTTCGACAAAAATATCATTCTTGAAATGTTTCCCATGATCAAAGACTAGTTGGAGTGGTACTCCAAAGTGGGATATGACGTGATTAAAGAAAAAACGCATTGCGGTGTCAGCGGTGTTGTTGAAGGTAGGCATGGCTTCGGCCCACCTTGTAAAATAATTGACTGCGACAATGATGTATGTGTGTCCATTGCTAGATGGAGGGTTGCAAGTCATGAATTTGATGCCCCATTTACAAAAGGGGCCTGCAATAATGACTGGGTGTAGAAGAGGAGGTGGTGCTCATGCTTTGTTGGCATAAAGATAACATTTATCACATTGTTTCATGGCATGAATGCAATCGTGAAACAATGTAGGCCAAATGTAACCTGCGCAAATGATTTTCTGAGTGATGGAAATCCCCGAAAGATGGCCCCTACACGCGTCGTTGTGGTAGTTGTTCAAGACTCTATTGGCCTCATAAATAGTCAAGCATCAACGAAGTATGGTGTCAACCCCTCGCTGATATAAGATATCTCCTATGAGGAGATAGCGGGGGGGCTGATGGCGAATATGGTGATGATCATCTCATGAGAGGTGGTTACTGAACTTTTGGGTTCGGAGGTAGACGAGGAGTTCATCGTACCAAGGATCATTCGAAGTGATGTAAAAGAGATGTTCATCGGGGAAGTCGGTATTGACAGGGGCACTAGTAGTATCGAAGGGGAAGGTTGTGACAAGTTCGACAAGGAAAAGACCTTTCTTGCTCTTGGGTGTTGAAAATTTGAGATCATACTCCTGAAGGATAGCGATCCATCGGGAAAATTTACCATTAATTTACCGACGACTGAGCAAGTATTTCATGGGGTTGGAATTTGCTATGACTTTGGTTGTGCAAAGCAGAATGTAATGGTGTAGTTTCTGGACTGTAAGAACGACTGCAAGGGCTAGTTTCTCTTTGTTTTTATACTTCAAAGGTGGCCCTGAGAGGTTTTTACTAATGTAGTAAATGACATGCTCATGATCATCATCTCCTATTTGAACGAGAACTCCTCCTACTGAGACGGATGACGCTAATATGTAGAGGATATAGTCGCGATTATAGTTGAGTGAACTAATTAAAGGGGCGTTGGAGAGTGCCATTTTATTATCGTCGAAATCTTTTTGGGCATGTTCATCCCAGTGAAATGGGATGTCGTGGTGTAGTAAGCGAAGGAAACCATGTTCTCGAGTGGCATAGTCTGGGACAAATCACCATAAAAAGTTAGCTTTTCCTTGTAATCTCTGGAGTTGGCGTAAATTCCGGGGGGGTGGAATTTCTGTGATGGCATGGACTTTGAGGGGATCCACGGTAATACCGCTTCGGGAAATGATGAATCCAAGGAGGTGCCCGGTAGTGACGCAAAACATGCACTTGAGGGGGTTCAAGAAGATGTTGTACTGACGACACCTGTGGAAGATGATGAGTGTGTTTTTTAGATCGAGTTGTGAAGTCGTCCATGTATACGAGGATGATATGAGCCAGATCGTGAAAAATGTATGTCATAGCCCGTTGGAAAGTGGAGCCAGTGTTTTTTAGGCCAAAAGGCATGACATGATATGCGAAGGTACCCCAAGGGGTGGTGAATGTAGTTTTTTATTGATCAGCTAGATGGATTTGGATTTGTATATAGCTAGAGAAAATGTCCATGAAGGATAAAGCCTCATGGCCTGTGCAGTCGTCGATAATTTGATCGATGAAAGGCATTGGAAAGTTGTCTTTGGGACAGGCATGATTGAGATTGTGAAAGTCCGTGCATACACGGATACTGCCCTATTTTTTGTTAGTGGGTACAGGGTTGGAGACCCATGAGGTATAGGAAATGGGGTAGATGAACCCAACAACACATAATTTGTCAATCTCAGCTTTGATAGCCGCTGCTTTGGACAAGTGTAGTGGTCATTATTTTTGGTGAACCGGTGTGATATCAGGCCAGGTGTTTATGCAATGTTTGACAATAGAGGGATCAAGGCCAGGCATATCTATGTATGACTAGGAAAAAATTTCCCGGTATTCTTGGAAGAGGGCTTTGTAGGCGGTGATTTCTTGAGGAGTGCATGCGGTGCCAATGGTCATTTCCTCAACGACTCCATTTTTTATGGAAATATCGATTTTGATCGTGGGGGGAATGTTGGCCATATTGCCTTATTCAAAAGCATCAAGGGCAAGGATGGGATTGTTGAACCAGTCGATATGCGCTGATGGGATAAAATCCTTGGTTTTGATTGTGTATATGGGGTGTTGGTTAAGAGGCGTGAAGGCTTCCTGTGAAAGGAAGAGTGCTCTGTGGTGTAGCGCATCCCATGGGTAGTCGGGGGTGGTTAATTCCTTGAGTATTTCCTCGTCACAGTAGGATTGTCGGGAATACAAGGGATCAAAAAGAGTGATATTGGTGACTGTCACCATGTGATTGTCCTCTAGTGATGAAGAAGCAGGGGGGATGATGTAATGAGATTGCGATGGTTCGCTCAACATAAACCAAATATCGAGATACTGAGGATTATTAGTGGTAGTTGGGCGTAAAATTTCCATGGGGAAATGAACGGGAGAATTGGGGGGATTTGGGGGTAAATCCTCATATAAGTCATCCAAGAACCACGGAGGAATAGGGAGTGCTTCTGGTTCAGGAGAAATAATATGAAGAATCTCTAGTGATGAGGTAAGGTTAATCATTGATTCTATAGGGGGTGCAGGAGTTTGAATCAGGGTCACTTCGCGTTGCCTGTATTCAATGATCATAGGACATTGATATGTGAAATGATCTAGGGATTTGCATAGAGATCAAGGGAATCTCATATGTTAGTTGATTGAATTCATGACATAATGGATGTCAATGATGTTTGGTGGGGATGATATAGTTGGACTGGGTTCATGCTGGAAGCTTTGGCGTACTGCTACTAATGTCTGTCGGAATTGAGGTAGTGCTGGGCAATGTTGTGTATAATGGCCATATTTTGAACATATGATGCAAGCGAATTTGGTTCGCAATCCTTTGCTACTTATGTTAGGGAGGGTAGCGACAGTACTTGATAAAGTGACGAACGGTGATGGTGTTTGATTGAGTTGAATTAGGTTACGTAACTCGGGTAGAGATGGGCATTTATTGATTGGCTGTCCATCTTTCTCACATAGCGCGCAAGGAGGTTGGACGCATGGGGGAAGTGGAGCGGTGGGTGCCTTCTTCTTTCACCTGCCTCGAGCTGTGCAAGGGAGGTTAGTGAGTGGGGGTGTAGGGGGTATAGTGGGAGTGAGTATGGGAATCTGCATTGAGATTCCTTCGGTTTGGAGAGGGAGGGATGGTTGAGGAACCATCTCTGGTGAATGTAAATACCAAACTGTGATTTCCAACACTACATTAGGGAGGGTAAGCATTGCAGCTACTTGCAAAGCTTGTATGTATGGTGGAGGGTAAAACAAGGGGATTTGAATAATGGCTTGGGGAACTATCTCCCAAACTGGGATATGGCCTTGGGGTGAGGTGAAATCGTGAACTAGTGGATTCGACGAGTTCACAGGAGGCTCATGAGGGAGGGGCTCTACGATTAGTGGGATGCCAGATATGAGAGAAGCCTCACTAGGAGGAAGGGCATCCTCAATATCGGTTCTTTTGGATGAGACAACACATACATGATTGGAAGGATGAATGAGCGGTGGTGAACCATGGTAAGTTCCTAACAAGGATGGGTCTTTGAAAATTCTTGGGCCCATTTCGATGAGTGGGTACACCTCATGATTAGTATGGACAAAAGGGAGAATGTTATCGATGTTGGCAGAAGGGTTAGTCTCGTAATGTGAAACTTGATCAATGGTAATGATTTTCCCGTTATGGGGGAACATCATAGTTCAAAAGACGGAAGAGGCAACGACCTTCATAGCGTGCATGTAGCTACGACCGAACAAGATATTGTAATCGAGTGGGGCATCGATAACTTCAATATCAATGAGAATGGTCTTGTCTCCAAGTTCTACAGGGACATTTTGGAAGAGCCCTTCAAGAGAAGATGGTCGTCTGTCATAAGCTCTTAAGGTAATGGCAGATGGTATGAGTTCGGGGGAACCAAGTTTCTGCCATATAGACTTGGACATGATGCATGTGGATGCACCTTCATCGATGATGCACCGATGAACTGTAATGTTATGAATTTTAATGGGGATTTGAAAAGCGATGAGAGCTGGGAGGCGAGGTTCTCCACTGTCGAAATCAAATGTGATGAGTTGAGTATCCCCAGGGTCAACTGCCCCCAAGGTGGAAAGTAATGATTTCTGTTGAGTGGGACAAGTTTGAAGTACTTCTAAGACTGACATTGTAGCCGGGAACTGTGCTAAGTCATCGACCAAACTGTAATTATGATCCACCCTAGCCTGCGGGTTGTGCACATTCCTACGCAATGGGATGTGAGGGATGAAAAGAGGTGTTTCTGTGTTAGAGAAAGGAATCATCAACGGGGGTCCTTTTGGTGCTGGGATTGTTTCTGAGGGAATGGGAGGATACTCAGTGGGTGCATGGTATTGACGTCTACGTGTTTGTAGAAGGACTTCTTCCTCACTAGTGAGGAGGATAGTACGATCTTCGGGATTGTTCGGGTTGAGATATTGTCCCAATTGTGGTGGGGTAGGATGCATGTCTTGTTGGGTGTTCATCACTCCTTAGTGTGGAATGAGATTTTGCAGCACGGCTGGGGGTGGTTGTTGTACGTATTGTTGTGGGGGTTGCTAAGGGGCAAGCGGTGTTGGAGGATGTGGTCCATTTACTGAGTCTTTCATCCATTTAAAATCATCGATTTGGGGGCAATGATGAGTATAATGACTGAAATCACCACAAAGGGCACAGGGGAAGTTGGTTCGAAGGTTATTGTTACTTTTCCCTTTATGCATGTTGTTGTTTCCCCCCTGGGGGTTCTCCATCCCTTGGTTCTGGTTGCCCCCAATAGGTTGGTTCTATTGGGGGTGATTTCCACCTTGGCCTGGGTTGTTATTGTTCTGGTTTTTCCCTTTCTTTTTGGAATTATTTGACTGATGGGTTGGATTTTCCGTATTCGGCTGTTCAAAATTTCGATATTGTTGAATGGGAGAGGGTTGAGCAAAATTCACCCCAGTGTGAGGGTGTCCTTGTGGTGGAGCCATAGGCTATGGAGGGCCAGGAAATGGAAAGTATGGATTCTGTTGTGGTAATGATCCGTAAGGTACATAGGAAGGTGTGGAACTTTCGCTAGTACTTAGAGTATACGCTGAGGTAGAGGGAGTACTAGAACTTGTTTGGATAGGTGGGCAGATTGTAGATGTCGATGGTGGCCCATTGATGGGTGGAGTAAGGGAAACATGGTATGGTTGTGGATAAGGGGGTGGAGGATAATAAGGGGTTCCTCCATATGCCAGCGGATATTAAGGTGTGTCATACATTGGTGGTTGTTGGGGTTGTGGATTGTGGTGCATGGTGTTACCAATCAATCTGTCTGTCGAGTGAGACATCCTCGGTTTATCTTGGCCAAATGGCATGGGTTTTGGGAGATCAGGAAGTACTGTGTATAAGTACCCCGATTGTGAATAGATGAGGTCGTATTGTTGAGCCTTACTGATGGGTTCTTCTTCTGATTGAGGGAAGGTGGAAGCCATATCTTTACCGAGGAGAGAGACAAGTGATCTGAGAAACCAATCAA
This sequence comes from Picea sitchensis, assembly GCA_010110895.2. Taxonomy (NCBI): domain Eukaryota; kingdom Viridiplantae; phylum Streptophyta; class Pinopsida; order Pinales; family Pinaceae; genus Picea; species Picea sitchensis. The sequence goes on along the minus strand of SNQJ01S0012884.1, from coordinate 74,390 downwards.
GACATCGTTGTTTGGTGGTTTCTTATTTGCACAAACTACGTCGTCGATACCACTCGTGAATGTGATCAGCGATATGTGTGGCTGAGTTTTGTTTAAAATTAGAGAGTAGTTCAAGACCATTGTCATGGGGAATTGGTAATTGGAATAAGGTCAAAAATTCTTTGGCCATGGATTCGAAAGTCTCATGGGACCCCAATTTTTCATCTGCATACCATTTGGCTAATGGGCTAGTGAGTGTGAGTTGGAATAATCGTAGTCAGATGGAATCATCCATAATGTTGTTGGAAGAGCACCATATGTGGAAAGTCATGACATGGTTGGCAAGGTCATCTCCTACCTTGCCTTCAAACTTGGGGATATCTGAAGGTAGTTTGGTAGGCATTGTAGGCCATGTGGGGTCATGCAATATAGGATCATTTATGAGTTTTCTTAGATATGGTATGTTGAGAGAGGCCAAGTATGGCATCTGAAGTGGTGGTGGAGGATTAGTTCCATCCATGGTGTGAGTGTTTTGTGAACCTAATCCTTGGGGGGGACTAGGTGGGTTTGTACTTCCNNNTCTGTGTAAAGGAGAGCGAGTGGATGGTGGACCTTGGGAATTGGACCCAAGTAAGGTGGAACCAATCAAAGTTGATCCTAAGACAGTGGCGCTCACAGGAGTGTGAGAAGGTGGAGTTGATGAGTTGGCAAGACTAGGAACTTCCCCTAGAATAGGAGGGAGGTTTAACAAGCATCTGGAATGATGAGGGTTCTATGGGTCCTCTATGATGTCCGACTAGCTGAGTGGATGTGTGCGAATGGTGGTGAGAGTAAAATAAACAAGAGCCTTTGTTGCAATTCTTGAACTTTACATGATATATATCTAAATAAAATGTAATCAGAAGTGCATCATACATAAAGTGTTTTGATAAAGAATCATATATGTGGATAGGTGGATTTTGTCCGCGTGGGGGAACAAAGAAAACAAATGCTCGTGTCCTAAAATATGTAATGTCCTTCCTCTCAAAATAGCACTGGACCTTCTAATGGCACTCGACAATGGGGTATGAAGCCACTGGAAGAGGGACTAGTGAAGGATGAAGAAATCAGTTATAATGAGGGGTAGAGGGGGCATATCCCAAAAAAACTGGTGATATTTCCCAATAGCCACACAAAATTTGATCAAGGTGAAATTGCAGCCCACAATTTCCACCTGGGTAGATGTCCTAACATTTGGTCACTAGGTACCTCGGTCAAAGTGCGGCATTTAGATTTTCGACCTAAGAAATGGGTCACGGGCTAGATCTCATCCAAGAGGTGGGTTCCTCAAGGGGGGATGCACAAAACAACCAGACCTTAGCCTTCAACCCTTCACAGGTATCTCCCTACCTTATGGTGTTAGGAACACTCGACTTGGAGGATTTAAAGTTCCCTATTTGACAACTTCTATTGTTTTGAAAATGTGGGAACCAGATAACGGAGAGTTATTTAGATGCATATCCATGAAATCCTACCTAGACTAAAATATTTCTTTTGGCACCTCGTGTGGAGGAAAACTTAGTGAGCTTTTAGAAAAAAATTAGATGTGGTTGTTTGAGAGATTAGGGGTGTGAGACAATCTCATTGAAATTAAGTGGGAGTGGATAGGTTCGTCAAGAAAAGGGTGGGGTGTTTCAGAATCCCTTTGGAGGAAACTTACTTCAACCTCCAAGTTTCGAGATGAAAACTATGTGAGTGAGAAGTGACTTTTGTGTGTGAATGAGTGAAAGTGTGCCTATATTTTAATGAATTAGGTGTCACCTTGTGGCATGTGGACTTCTCTTGGTCCTTACAAGTCTTTGATTACCTAATTAACTAAATGTCTTTCGTACAACCTTGCGGAATTCAAAAGTCCCTAGGAAGCTAGCATGTGGACATGTGGGTTTGTTATTATTCCCTTAATTTCCTATTGTTATTTAATCTAAGAAAGATTTGAAACTATCCTAGATTTGCGATCATGTGGGCATGTATGGGCCCGTTACAAAACCTTTAAACTTCCCTGGTGATTTAATCTAAGAAAGTAAATTTCAACACTATCCTATCTTTGTAACATGTGGGCATGTATGGGCCCATTACAATCTTGAGATGTGTTTGAAAAATAAACTAAGAGGAGTCCCGAGGGGCTGTTGTCCTCTCCTAAAGGTTTAGTCTTTTTAAGGGAGGTGAAATTTTCCTACAATCTTTTTCTGATTCTCAAGATCGCTTTGAAGCACGAGAGAAGAGAATACTAAGCAATTGATATCCAATTTCTGGTCCCAATGTAAGTTTTATGTGATTACAAATGATTCCAACTTATACTCTTAGTCAAAGCAATCCATCCATGTGGAAAAATGAAAACAAAAGAGGAAATAATGATTTTAAACCCCCTAAGTGCCTATGTGTTTTTTACTAATCCCTCTATATGGAGAGGGAACTAAGTATGGTGCAGATTACAACATGCATGGAATCATTTTTAAGAAGGCTAGGGGCCTTCCACAAATCACAAAAAGGCTTACAATGTGTATTTTTCTGCACAGGTGCATGGGTCTCAAAGTAGATAGAGGTGCACTGAGCGCCAATGTGCGAACCGAAAAGGACTTTTGGGCATAGGTGCGTGGAAGGCACTGAATAACACAGTAATTTTGGTGCACATGCGCACGATGCGTGACTGTGAGCCTATAAACCCATGCACACCTGTCACACGGCCGTGAAGAAAATTACGGATGGAATTCTCTCAATTCATCTTTGAATTGGATGTTTTGCAGGTCGGCTTGGGCTGGTTATGGTACCTACAGATTAAATAAACCAAAAGAAGAGCTAGAATAACCCAAATGGGGTAGGAAATTGATACATTTCCCCATTGGAGTCGTCAATCTATTGCACCTCTTTTGTCACCTGAATGAGCAAAATAGAGGTTCTTACAATCTTAGTTGGATCAGCTAAGCAAGACAACAGTGAACGAAAGGGATAGAAAAATAAACATAAAAGACTAAGCTAAGAATTAAACTAAGAAAGGAAAGAACAACTAAACTATTGAGCATAAGGACATAAGAGCAAGAAACAAACAAGACTCATGTCACCAATGGAAAGGATTGTATTAGTGAAAAGAAAACACCGAGAAGAAAGAGGACTTTGGGTCCCTTCTTCGTCCAAGGGAGGGCTCTTGGACCCCCACAATTGAGATCTTCTTACAACTTTGAAAATTGAAAGAAATGGTGAAAGAATCCCAAGCTAACCCGATCAAAAGGTGATGTGGATTTCCCAAATGGAATGGTTCTAGTATACTCTTGATGAGAAAATAGGATTCCCCAAGAGAATAACAACAACATAACCATGAAAATGAATTCCTTGAAAATGTAGTGCACCCATGGCCTTGTTTTATAGCACCACTTTGAGGTATTGTGAAACCAACTTTTAGTGTGAAAAGGGGTTTTTTAGGGCACCTTTAGGTCTTTGACCAGCCACCCAGTTGGATCCAGCCAAGATTTGGATGTCAAATCAATTTGGAAGCTGAACCAGAAGTGGGTGTGAGGCTGACCAATCTCATAAATGCATCGTTCTCAGGTGTGCGTGGCTTTTAGTGACCACAGTCGCGCATCGTGCACATGTGTGCCTTTTTTGCATTTCTAGATGGTGCATGTGCACACACGCCTAGTGTAGTCATAGCGCATCTTGATTTTATAACTAGTTGTATAGTTTTGGACCTTTTGGAAATGTTTTTTTGGTAATTTTGGTCCATGGGTGGACTCATAGTTGTTTGAATACGCTGGATTCCTGTAACCATTTGCGAACAAAATTTTAGTGATAACAGGAGGGATGTCTTATTACCCTCCCCCCACTCACCAATAGTCACATCCTATTGCTCCCCCTCAGCTATTGGGGGGACCCCCACCGGTACCCCAGATGCATATGGTCTCTCAATCTAATGTGGGTCCACCCCCAACTCCCACATATGACCCTAACAGTGGTGGAAGTACCTCAACTTCATATACACCATATGGATCATCTCCACAAAAAAATCCATATTTTCCATTTTCTTGTCCTCCCCAGTCGATTTTGCCTCCACCAAGAGAACCAGATGTTGGCGTTAACTTTGTTCAACCCTCTCCCATTCAACAAGTTCATACTTTTGAACAGTTGAATACAGAAAATCCAACTCATCAACCGAATAATGCCAAGAAGAAAGGAAAAAACCGAAACAATAACAACCCAGGACCAGGAGGAAATAACCCCCAACAAAATCGTCCTGTTGGGGGAAATCATAATCAAGGAAACCAAAACCCCCAAGGGGGAAACAATAACAACCATCCATGACAAGGGATGAACAATAACCTCAGAACTAAATTCCCTTATGCTCTATGTGGTGAGTATAGACATTATACTCACCACTTCCCCTAAATTGTTGATTACAAACGGATGAAAGAATCCATGAACACACAACACCCTCCAGCACCACTTACACCCCAGCAAGCCCCACAACATTATTTGCAGCCACGACCTCTGGTTGTTTTGAAAAACCCCATTCCACACCAAGGTGTGATGAATACCCAACATGAGGTAAACTCTGCTCCATCACAAATGGGGAAATATCAAAACCCGGGTCCCAATCAACCTGGAAATCCAGTCGATCGCAATATCCTCCTTACGAGTGAAGAAGAGATTCTTCTGCAAACACGGGGTCGTCAATATGGTATGCCTCCTAACTCCACCCCAACCACCTCATAAGAATCTCCAACGACAACAAGACAACCTCTGATGATTCCCCACCCTAACAATGAGCCAAACCCTCGTATACCCTGCATGCATTTACGATGGAATGTACATAACCCTCATGCTAGGGAAACCCATAATTACAATCTGGTCAACGACTTAGCACAGTCTCTTGCATCCATGTCTGTGTTGGAGGTCCTCCAAACCCGTCCATCTCAGCAGAAATCCTTTCTTTCCGCCTTGGGGGAAGTCGACCCAGCTAATACTAGACTCATCACCTTTAATCTAGATAGCGAAGAACCACACTTCCCTACCCTGGTATGTTTTCAGATACCAGTTAATATTTGTAACATCATAGTTCATTGGTGCATCACCGATGAAGGTGCATCCACATGCATCATGTCCAAAGTAGTATTGAAAAAACTCAGCTCACCTGAGCTAGTACCATCTTCCACCACCTTGAGAGCTTATCACGTTCGACCATCATCCCCTAAAGGGCTCTTCCAAAATGTCCCTGTATAAATTCGGGGAAAAACCATCTTGATTTACATTGAATTTATCGACGCCCCACTTGATTAAAATATCTTGTTCGAACATAGCTACATGTATGTGATGAAGGAGGTAGCCTCTTCTATGTTTCGTACGATGATGTTTCCCCACAATGGGAAAATTGTCACCACTGACCAGCTTACACATTACGATCCCAATCATTCTGCCAACATCGATAATATTCCTCCCCTTGTCCGCACTAGCTCGAATGTTTTTTCGGTCATCAAAATTGGTCCTGGAATATTCAAGGACCCATCCTTTTTGGGAGCATATCATGGAGCACCAACTCTCCTACACCCTTCTATTTCAGCACAAGTGTGTGTAGTTTATTCTAATGGAACAGATACCAGAGACAATACTCTTCTCATAGAGGCCCCTTCCAACATCAAAGCTCCATCGGTTGAAGAAATATTACCTTAGGAGTTCCCTGCGAACCCCACTACACCACTTGTCTCGGATTTCCCCCTCTAAGGGAAAATCCTAGTATGGGAGAGAGTCCCCCAAGACATTACCCAAATTCCCTTTTTCTACCCCCCACCTAGAGTCCAAGCATTCCAAGCAGCTACTACTCTCACCCTTCCAAACATGGTTCTCTTCATCCCTATCTGGTATCTTCATCCACCTACTATGGTTCCTACACCATCTCTCCCTCCTCAGGCAGAGGGATTACCAATGCAGATCCCAATACAGGCTCCTGCCACACCACCCCCACCCCCAACTAGAAGCAACACCACCACCACTGGGGGTAGACAAAGGAAGAATGAGCCAATAGCCCATAACATCGAATCAACACATGTTCGGATATCACCCTTGTTTTTCAAAAGCAACGAGCCCTCCACCCATCCAAATCTACGGCTATCAAATCTGAAATTGACAAATTACATGTTGTTGGGTTCATTTACTCCATTTCATACACTTCTTGGGTCTCCAACCCCGTCCCCGTTAACAAAAAATAGGGAACTATTCGCGTCTGCACAAAATTTCGTGATCTCAACCACACTTGTCCCAAAGACAACTTCCCAACCCCTTTCATTGACCAAATAATCGATGACTGTGTCATCCATGAGGCACTATCCTTTATGGACGGATTCTCTGGCTACAATCAAATTCAAATCCACCTAGCAGTTCAGTACAAAACCACTTTTACAACCCCTTGGGGTACCTTTGCTTGTCGTGTCATGCCCTTTGGACTCAAAAATGTTAGTGCTACATTTCAACGAGCCATGACCTACGTTTTTCATGATATTGCTTGCATCATCCTCACTTATTTTGATGAACTCACTGCTCAATCCAAAAAGAAAACCCAACATTTAGATGACTTACGCATCGTTTTCCAATGATGTCACCAATATAATATCCTCTTGAACCCCCTCAAGTGTGTCTTTTGCATCACTGTCGGGCACCTCCTTGGGTTCATTTTCTCCCAACATGGCATCACTATGGATCCCCTCAAGGTCCAAGCTATCACAAAAATTCCACCACCTAGAAATTTACGCCAACTACAGAGCCTACAAGGAAAAGCCAACTGTTTACGTCGCTTTGTCCCAGACTACGTTACTCGTGCACATGGTTTTCTCCACCTACTGCGACATGATATCCCATTTTGATGGGATGAACATTCTCAAACAACTTTTGATGATTTAAAATCGTCCCTATCCAATTCCCCTTTCATTAGTACCCCGGACTATGATCGCGATTACATCCTCTATTTATCAGCCTCTATTTTTTCAATATTTGGAGTCCATGTCCAATTAGGGGATGATGGGCATGAACATGTGATTTACTACATTAGTAAAAACCTTTCAGGGGAACCCTTGAAGTATAATCATGATGAAAAATTGGCATTAGCAATTGTCCTCGTATTCCAAAAACTATGACATTACATTCTACTTCGAACTACCAAGATCGTAGCAGATTCCAACCTAGTGCAGTACTTTCTTAGTCGACGACAGATCCACAAAAAAATTGTTTGATGGATCGTTATCCTCCAAGAATATAATCAAGAGTTCTATACTCCCAAAAGAAAGAAATCTCTTGTCTTATCCAAACTCATTACGTATTTTCCCACAGATGCCAAAGATTCCCTCATCAATGAGGATTTCCCCGATGAACACCTCTTCTTCATCCCCTCCAATGACCCCTAGTACGATGACCTTCTCGTCTACCTTCGTACATATAAGTTTGGGTCTCATCTCTCTCGAGATGATCGTCAACACATTCGCCATCAGGCCCCCTGATACCTCTTTATTGGATACATTCTCTATCGACGTGGGGTCGACACCATTCTTCAGCGATGTCTTACCATCGACGAAGTCGATAAAGTCTTGAATTATTGCCACAGTGGCGCTTGTGGTGGTCACCTCTCAGGTATGTCCACTACCCAAAAAATCATTCAAGAAAGGTAATTCTAACCCACTTTGTTTCATGACTACATCCACGCTGTCAAGCGATGCGAAAAATTCTAGCTTTATGAAAACAAAGCACGAGCTCCACCAGCTCTTCTAAACCTAGTCATCACAATATGCCCCTTCTATAAATGGGGCATAGACTTCATGACTTGCCATCCTCCATCTAGTAATGTACACACATACATTGTCATGGCAGTAGATTATTTTACCAAATGGGCCAAAGCCATGGCCACATTTAACAACACTACTAACACAAAAATGCATTTTTTCTTCAACTATGTCATTACCCGATTCAAACTCCCACAAAAGTTAGTTTCTGATCATGGTAAACATTTTGAGAACGATATATTTGTAGAACTCTCCTCAAAATTAGGCTTCACCCATGAGTTCGCCTCCCCATACTACCCTCAGTCCAATGAACAGGTCAAGGTTGTCAATAAAGTCCTCAAAACCATGCCACAACGTACCGCCAAAAAACATAAGACCAACTGACATCATATGTTGTTTTCCTCTTTGTGGGCTTATTGCACGACAGTCAAAACTACCACCAGTTTTACACTATTCCACATCATCCATGGGATCGAAGCCACCCTCCATATCAAGTGTGAAATCCCCACATTATGCACGACCATATAGATTTTACCTGACACTGCTCCAATGGAGCAACGCCTTCTGACCTTAGATTCACTTGATGAAGACCGACAATCTTCATTACAACACAATAAGGCACCCAAAATATGGTCCAAATCCACCTTCGACCGCCATGTCAACCTTCGCTCATTCAACGAAGGTGATCTCATGTTAGCCTATGATATCGCCCATGATACTCTGGGCCATGGGAAATTCGAATTATTATGGCATGGCCCCTTCATCATCCAACATTGTCTCACTAAAGGAGCCTACATCTTGGCCTCCCTAGAAGGCTACCCTCTCAAAGAACCTGTCAATGGGTTGTACTTAAAGAAGTTTTATGCCTAAGCATATCCCCCCTACCTTAGGTTTCTCTTTGTACACATTTGTAGAGTTTTTAGTCGTCTTTACCATTACCACTCCTCATGTCTGATCTATTATCCGTGTTATTGATAGATGCATCATCCATAGCCTACCACATCGGTTACACTGACAGTGCCAACCACTGGACCCAAATCTCTCTTCAGACCCTTGGGCCATTTATACCCCCTCACATATCCTACTCCATTCCAATGGCATATGTTTGGGCTCGTCCACCAATAACCAAGTCAAATATGATGTCGTCATTGGTCTCCTCACTAAGGCCAATCACCACCACATTTTTCACCTTAGCATTCTATTAGATTTCGATCTTGTCATCCTATAGCTCAACAATGTATATCATGTTCACGATCCTTACCTCTTTTGAAAATACTTACAAGTTAGACTCCTATCTCGCAACTTTGATTCCATCACATTTACAGATATTCCAAGAAACATAAATCAAGTAGAAGATCACATGGATAACCTAGTATTAAATTGGCATTTATCACATTAAACAACATCATATACATAGCATCATACATCTTTCAAAACACATAGAAATAGAAATCATACATCATAAAAAAAAAATCATAAAGACATGAGTGATCAAAATATATCCACAAATATATATCATCGAGGTCATAAAATGTTTTACAAAATATATATACAATTATCCGTAGGCTCCTGAGTCCCCTCACCCCTATGAGTACAAAAAATGGGTATCCAAAACCCTATACAAAATCGGGCCCATAAACCCACATACATACAAAATAGGCACTCAAGGTGCCCCCATATCTCCCCCCTAGGTCCTCTATCATCCAGAGGTGCCCCAACAACTAGCGGCCCTCCATCTCTAGGAGGCAGTCAACCAGTCATCGTTTCCCCCACCATTGCTTCTCTGTGGATCAATGTTCACCACTTTGTTGGTACCCCCACACACTGGTCCAGGTCCTCCTCGTCCTAGATGTGGGACCATATGTCGTCAGGAACACCCTTTCGGACCCGCTCGAACTGTCTGTGCGGATCCTCTAAAGTGGCTATAGCATCCCCCTATGACTCTTTGCTTGGCCCAACACCAGCGCCATCTCGCTGACACCTTTGTCCAGCCCTCAGATCTGTAGGCTCTTGTCGAGATGGCTCCCCAACAACCTCTGCCTCTCATCCTCGGGGTCCAACATATGAAACAAAACACCATATATAATGTCAGCATCGATATACATATATGATAAATTCTATCTACTGAAATCAAAACATAAACAAATACAACACATACCTCTCTGTTCCCAATCCTCCTCAGGAGGTAGCACTATGTCTGGATCTTGTCAGTAATCCATACCCACATATGGATATTGAAAGATCACCTGTGGAATATGATGCCACACTCATGCAACCGTGGGCATGAAATAATGGCCACCCTCCCCTCCTCCAAGTCAGGCTAACACCTGTGCCCACCGCATCAATCACAGCTCTTGTTGCCCCTCTAGATCTAGAAGAATCCATGGGCACAACAGAGACACCCTCTCCAAAAACCAGGCCACTAACATGGACCTGAACACAACGTCACTGGAGTCGGCATGCCGAAACCGATTAAACTGGGACATCATCTTGGTGTGCATCAACACACCTCATGCAAACAAGTCCTCATCCAGGACCTTCTCCACCACCCTCAGCTGACCACTAGTGATACTCTAAGTACCCAACAATCTGTATATCCTCACCACCATGGTTGCGATGCACTCAATCAACAAGTCATCGATGGCATCAATACAAAATATTGAACCCAGCAAGGGGTTCATCCAAGCGAAATGTCAAGCCGCCATGGTCTCCACCCAATCCTCCCCTGGCATATGGGGATCAACGACTAGGGCCATCCCCATGGAATGGGAGTCCCATAAAAAAATACACATCCTCTATTGCAGAGAACATGAGTTGCTCCCCCCTCACAATGAAGCACTACAGATCAGTGGTCCACATCCTAATAAGAAACTTGAGAAAGTACTCATGTGACCGTATAAGGGAGAAGTCAAAAAACTTGAGCAACTCACAGGCTTCCAAGTGCCTATATACGCCCGACTATGCCCTCGCAACCTCTCATAATTGGTCCTAGTCCCGCTCTCACTAGTGGACCGACATCGTGATCTAGAAATTGTTGATCACCTGCATACACCCAAGAAAATTTGATCAGCCACATCATCCATAAAAAAATATAAAATATCAAAAAAGTCATAAACCCTTATCCTACCCACAGTGCGCACCTTCCCCACATACAATTGTGCACATGTGCATGATTGTTCTTTACACAACAACACACTAATGTGCAATTGTCTCACATACAGTCGCATGTGAGTGCACAACTATTAGTCAGACAGGAATGCATCTCATGCACACCTCTATGGTCTACCATCATGCCCACATGCACGGCTGTATCAAGGACAACCACATATTATGCATAGGTTTCCTCACTACAGTCATGCACTCCTTAGTGCGCAACTACGAGGGAAAAAATCAAACATAATGTGCAGTAAATGGAGTTTTACCCATGCACATGTGCATGGATATTCCCCATTTTCCCATGTATTGGTGGGCCCCTACCCTTAAAAACCCTTGTACGGCCCTCCATACAACGCCTACCTAAAATCTATCAAATTCACAATGTGCAGTATGATAGGATCACTAACCTGTCCCTCGTCGCTCCCAGATTGATAGTCTAACACTCCTGTGATCTCAAAATCTCCTCAGATCTCTATCATTAGCTCAACAATAGTGACAGGTACAAATGAGGTGGCATTGTGGGCCCACCATCCATATATAGCCCCTTTTTCCCAACTTACAGACTCTGTTACAGGAGCCTAGAGCCTTTGTTTTTTTATTCATTCTCAGCCATGAGATCCTGATCCATCCATCTACACATTCACATTATCTAAGAGATCATTTGCACTTTTCCCTGGAGGATCATTTTTCTCATGCCACGTTCAGGTATGCATGCTCACTTTCATTTTTAATCAAATAGTTTTCATATATTATTTATCATCAAATATTTTTCACGTCGGGTATTTGGTTTTTTCTATGCAGGTACTTGTTCAGCAATCTTACAGCCTCTTCAAGTATATGTTTGACACTGGCATGTCATTATTCCCTTTGTAAATCTATTGCATATCCCATTCACAGCCTCTACCATTCGCCTTTAGGGTCCCTACATCCGGCTCTACAATATCTTTACCTCTGTCATATTTTGGTACTGTCATCTGATAGCAATCTCCCCCACATGATTTGTCCCATTCATAGTTCCCCTTGGAAACTTGACACTCATGTTTATTTCACCCCCTAGGATTGGGAGTCTCATTAGTATTTTTCACTTTCGAGAATGAACCCCGTACTTCTTCTCATCATATTGCTAACCTTCCCAATGGACTCCCGGGTCATATCATCTTGCACTTAGTTGCACCCTCATAGTTTAATTATCCCTCCATCTCATCCACCAACATTTTTCCCATATGCAGATTGTCCTCCATCCACTTACCTAATACAGAAAACCACCTATGGGGCCCCCACCCTCCACCAATTCTCTTTCACAAACTTTTTCCCTACACAATCCAATCCATCTTTCACTGGGGCACCCATTTCTACATCTGTATACTCAACCCAAATTATTCTTTATTTCTTTAGTAATTGTATAAATCCCTTGTTTCCAACATATACATAGATTTTTAGTTTGTTGTATTTACTTCACACACACCTAGGATTTATTTTTCCTAAGGTTATTCCTTGTTTATTAGTCATAATTAGTCATTATCCAGTCTCCTATATTTTAGGCAAGAATATTCCACCT
>SNQJ01S0012884.1:45566-61894 GCA_010110895.2 Picea sitchensis | reverse complement strand
ATATTCCACTTGGAGAATATTCTCTTTCAGTTGACACTTAAGTTTGACTAGTTGAGTTGAGTTTAGATGTTGCATTGGTTTTTTCACCATGAAACATTGGGATCATCACCAACTCACTACTCTTTGTTCAGTCAGTTAACTGAAGACTAGTTGACTAGTTAACTCAGTTAGGTGGCAATTCACTTCTGTAACTACTTGAGAGACTAGACTAGGTAACAGTTTACTCCCGTAACTATTGGTGTGTGTCCAGATCACTTTAGAACACCACTATGGCTCATTATTTACTCATTTATCCTATATATATTGTAAATTATTCACTCTTTGAGTGTGGAATAAGGTTAATGAGAATTGTTCCATTCTTTCTCTCTTGCTTCTTCTTTCTCAATTTCTCTCTGCAAATGTGTGTATTATTTTCTAACTAGATCTATTCTGTGTAGGTTCAACACATTTACATAGTCGTCATCCTTGATGGCCTTATTTTACCTGGAAAAGAAACCCATGTAGCCCTTGGTTGGGGCATAAACACTTTTTCATACCAACATTGTTAACAAACCTCAATTATCCCAAGTCCCTGTACCCACGATATCTAATTTTTCCCACTTTCTTATCCTCAAGCATAGTTTAACCCCATATCTATTCGTCTCCCTAATGCTAAATCTAGTTTTACGATTGCTGCCAATCATCCCTCGACGCCCTAACCAAGGGAAGTCTTGAGCCCCACAACATCTTGAATTTGTTCATGTTACTCATCAGTACCTGATATCATCTATTACTGAGTGGATTTAAAGAATACCTTAGATTATTAGCATCGCATCTCCCTTCATGTAGACATCAACACAATTTCTAGAAGGGCGATAGTATCTTGACTCTCATTACCTTTTCAATGAGGAGTCTCAAATGGAACAGAGAGAATCCTCATTGTTTTTTTATTACGTTGACCCCCATAACATTCGACTTCAGAAAATTCTCATGTTAAGGTGGGTCTTACTATTTAACAATTGCATTTGTTGCATACCATCCGAAGACCTTTGAAGTTGATAGGCCATCAATTCCTACGATTCATCGACAATTCTTACAGTTTCCCTTGACTCCCTTCAAATCTCATTCACCACTCATAACTGCCATCTGTCATTATCAACCGCCCCTGAGGGTGGTGCAGTTATCTACATTAACATCCATCATCAGTTACATTCCCACATTTTGGTTTCATGACACGAGCATGGATCATGCCCGCCTCATTTGTATATAGATTTTATTTTTTCTCCTAGAGAAAGGTTTGATTCCCACAGTTTTCCCTCTCCCTCCAACGGATTTCTCTTGTAGCTCCTCTCTTCACTCTTCCTTATAATGGCCCTCTCAGAAAAATAAAATTTGATGTATTTAGGTTATATGTATGCTCCTAACCTCACACATAAGGGGGCATTTGTTATCACTGAAAAAACGGTCACAACATTTCACACAATGGTTGAAAAAATCCATCAATTCCAGCAGCAATTAGTCCACCTACAATACCAAAATCCATCAAAACGCAAAAAAAATATATACTTGGTTCAAAAATCAAAGTGCATAAATTCACCAAAGGAAGCATGTGCAGAATGCGTGGGCTAAAACAACCCTCAGTGCGCACTATATGCAATATGCATGACTATCTATGAGAAACGTTGTGCACTTCTATGAACAACGCATTTATGAATCTTTTCGGCCTCTCAACCACTTCTAGTCTGACCCCCAACATGATTTGACACTCATGTCCGAGTGAAATCTAGCTTGGAGGTTGGTCAAGGGCTAGATAGTGCCCTAAAATGCCCCTTGTTCACACTATGAACCAATTATATCTTTCCATGAATGGATGCTATAAATATGTGTCATGGGTGTGATAGAAAAGAAAGAAATTCAAGGTATTTTTATGTTCCAAGAATTCTTCTTTGAGAATCCTCTTTTCTCTTTAAATCATTCAAGAACTATAGAAAGGTCCATTCCACTCACCTCTTGAGGGAATTGGCATTGTATTTCTTCACCATTCTCACTTGCCATTGCATGAAGAGAATAACTCTCTATTTGGGAACTCAAGAGCCCTCCCAAGGAGGAAGAGGGGAATCATAAGTCCCTGCCTTTCTCTACAATGTTTATCCTATCAATATATTGATCCATTGGTAGCTATATATTGGTCATTTTCTTCTTTTCATGGTTCTATTTCTTACAAGCTTCTCAAACATTTATTTCTTAGTTGTTTTTAGTTTATTTCTTTATTTCATGTGTATTTGGTTATCTAATCAACTCACAAACTTTTGTCTTGTTTAGCTGACTTAACTAAGCATGCAAGTGTTGTGTTTTTGCTCACCCATGTGAAAAAACCAACACAACACTTATATTTTCAGTATATGGTTGTTAAATGTAAAAGAATATCTAAATACTATGGTAAATCTATTTCACTAAAAATTTAAGAAAATATAACATGGTTTGAGAGCAGGTTACCTTAAGAACAATTTAACCAATGGAAGCAAGATTGTACTTTGGTATTTTTCCCCGCACCTTGTCATTGCACATTTTTATTTCTTCAATATCATTGAGAACTTATTCCAAAGTTATTGGGACTAAATCCAATTCATAGCAACTCACATAACCCTAGTGCACATCTTGAAACCCTAGCCTTGATTTTTAAGAAGGTTGAAATTTGAGATTTCTAAGGTCTAGGGTTTTGGTGTAGACCCCCCTTCTCTCCAAGGGTTGTGCGACCTCCCGATATTAGGATATTCTCAAGACTGAATTAAAATAGTCTTTGATTCTCTGCTGGAACCTCTCAGAAAAAATCCAAAGGTCTTTGCAAAATTCCACTCACGTGAAGAAGCGCTAAAACGCAAGTCTCCTCTACGTGACCACACCTTGTGACCACACACTTATCCAAAAAGGTGCATCACGATTTCGCATATCGGCTATATGAGTCAACTGAATCTCTCTCTCCTTCGAACTCCCAAGTCCCAAAATTATGACAAGGTCTTAGTTCGTCCTAGCTCCTCCCTTAACTTCAACCATATGACCCTTCTCTATGAACTGGGACCAAATCCTTCCGAGCACGTCAGGATTTCACATGTCGGAACTCCCATTGTGATTCACCTCCGTTCTCCCAATACCTGAAATTGCGAAATGTTTGGATCAGATCAATGGTCACCAACAGCTCTCCAACCAACGGTTGTGATCAAGTCGCGATTTCGTGTTTTGTGATTTTTCACAACTTCTACCTCCAACTTCCCAAGTCACGTTTCAGCGAAACTCTAATCTGTCACCACGTGTCCTACCTTATTGAACGACCACGATCATTTCGCGATTTTGGATTTCACAAATTATCACGAATCCACCCTTTGACCTTTCCACTCTACAAGATAGGTAAATGTTCATCTCTTACCATGTGTTTCCTTTCAATAGATGGTCCTGTTGATTTCAGGATTTCGCCTTTCGCAATTTCGCGAATTTTACTCTACTTCTTCCAAATCTTTTGGTTTTGCAAAATTTCAATGACTCCTCGCGACTAATCAGTGCACTACTTCTCTGAGATCTAACGTATTGAAAGATTTTGGCTCTTTCTAAATGGATCTTGACCCTCAATCTTGTCCAGTCTTCAACTTCTTGTCTCAAGGATTTCTCCCGCTCAATCCTCCATACTTGTTCCTTTTTTTTTGAACTTGAATTTTCTGCACTTCACCTTTCAACGCTTCCACTCTTCAAAACTTAGAAACTTTTCTAAGTGTTTCTCCTCTCGAGACTTAAAACCGCTATTCCTCATGAGATTCTGGTAAATTAAATTTAAATCTCACCACTTAACACACACTTGCACTCTGTGTCTTCTTAAAAATATGTTATGACGCCCTCCTGGCATACTCTATGCTCAACCTCCTAAGATTTCAAAATTTAACACAAGTTTGTTTCTATACGCACTCCTTGTGCTCAATATGCACACTCTGCATACAAAATTTCCCTACCAGCTCTTCTAAGCTTTAAGTCAAAAAAGACTTTTTCATACGCACTCCTTCCGCTCTACATGCACTCCTTGCATAATCTTACAGAAGAAAAACAATTGAACTCATTCAACATCCATTCATTCACTATGAACATCATCCATTCACAAACACATAACAACACAGTCAAACTGTAACAATTTCAACACCATGTATTTGGGTCAATTTCCTCTGTTCTATTCAATTCAGAAGAAAACATCATTACAATCGTTTATCCTTTACAACTATTACAAGAAAAAGTTGTCTAAGGACCCAAAGCTTCTTCGCTCTTCATCCTCCTATCTAAATACTATTGCATTTTGTTCAAGCGGTTACCTACTCAATAAATGCAACCTAATGACTAATCAGGGCTAATATCCCACACATGTAATACATTACTGTCATGTAAAGGATTTACAATGGTTCTGTCCTTTCAAACGATGGCTAGACTTTACAGACAACTAATTAATTAATGATAAAATCAAAAAGATCTTCACATCATGACCAAGTTGATTAAGGTCGGTTTTGTCTCCTTTGATGCGTTGAGGTGTTGGTTCTGATTCCATGTTCGCTTCCTTTTGATGTGATAGCGATTCTCCTACATCATACTCCTCTGGCCAAAATATTCATCGACTCCTGTCCATGAGCTCTTGCACTGTTTTGCCATGTTTCAAAATATCGGGTTCAGTTACCCAACTTGAATATTCCACAGGGTGATCCTTCCATTTCACTAAATATCCAAGATACATCTTTGTTCTGGTTCTCCTTCCAACTCTTTTTTCTAAAATTTTCTCCATCTGAGGTTTTTCTACTATGGGCATCCATTCTTCCCACTGAATCTCTTCATGATCATCCAATTCCCCTGTGTTATCTTTGTTATAAGGATATAAATCTGCAACTTCATGCAGGATATAATTAATTAATGACAAAAGTAAAATTCTGCATGAATTCTACCCACTTAGCATGCCTTTGATTTATCTTCTCTTGCCTAGTAATAAATTACAAAGCTTGATTATCACTATACAAAACAAACTCTTTTGGAATTAAGTAATGTCTCAATTTTTTCAAAGCTTGAATCACTGCATAAAATTCTTTGTCATATTTAGAATATTTCTCCTTAGAATCATTCAAATTTTCACTAAAGTAAGCAATCGACCTATTATCTTGACTCAAAACTGCTTCAATGGCTATCCCACTTGCATCACACCTCACCTGAAATGTTTTTCCAAAATCTGGTAAAACCAGAACTGGTTGTTCTGTTATCTTCTTTTTCAACACTCTAAAGATTTTCTCAGCCTCCTCTATCCAATTAAAATAATTATGTTTCTTCTTCACAGCGTCCATCATGGGTGCACATATACCACTAAAATTTATGATAAACTTTCTATAAAAACTTGCTAAACCATGGAAAATTCTCACCTCAAATATGCTCCTGAGTGACGAACATTCTTTGATTGCTCTCACCTTTTATGGATCCATATTCAATTCATTTGAAGAGATCACAAAACCCAAATATATGAGCTCTGTCTTCATAAAAGAAATTTTCTTCAAATTTATTAACAACTTTTCTTGCTGCAATCTCCTCATCACTAATGTCAAGTGATTTAAATTTTCTTCCTCTGTTTTGTTGAAAACTAACATATCATCCAGATATACAATGAAAAATATACCTATGAAGTCCTTCAATACTTCATTCATCATAAATGTGCTTGGAGCATTTTTCAATCCAAATGGCATGACTAGCCATTCATACAAACATTCGTTTGTCTTGAATGTTGTTTTCCATTCTTCTCCCTCTCTCATTCTTATCTGATGATATCCACTCTTCAAGTCTCTTTTTGAAAAATAGCTTGCTCCACTCAAACAATCCATCAAATCATCCATCCTCGGTAAAGGAAATCTATACCCGATGGAAATATTATTGATATCTCTAGAATCTGTACACATTCTCAGACCCCCATCCTTTCTTGGACTTAATAAAGTTGGCACTACACATGGGCTTAAACTTTTCTTGACTAAACCTTTATCCAACAACTCCTGAACTTGCTTCTTAACTTCTTAATTCTCTCGAGGTGTCAACCTATACGCTGATTTATTTGGTAAACTAGCTCCTGGAATCAATTCAATATGGTGGCTAATACTCCTAATGGGTGGTAATGAGTGAGGCAACTCATCCACTACTATGTCAGCAAAATTCTCCAACAATTCTTGGATTTATTTAGGTAAATCATCCACAGAAGTATTGGTAAGGATAAATCTTGGCTTCCTTACTACAACAAATTGCATTTCCTGATATTTCTTGACCTCCTTCAAGAGTTCCTTCCCACTCATGAGAAGTATCCTTGTGTTGACTTCTTCCTTTTATTTCTTCTCTTCTATTGGAATTAACATGTGGGTTTCTAACATTTTTTTCCAGAGTATAAGTATTTTTCCTCCCATCATGAATAACATTCCTATCAAATGGCCATGGTCTCCCCAACAAAATATGGCAGACATCCATGAGAATCACATCACACAAAATCTCATCTTTATAGCCTCTTATTTTAAATTCAACTTTGCATTGATGACTTACCATTACTTGATGTCCTTTCTACAACCACGATACTTTGTATGGACTTGGGTGTGTAGTTGTCTCCAGATCCAGCTTCTCCACCATCTCTATTGATACTAAATTATCAGTACTCTCACTATCTATAATCATCTTGCAAACTTTGTTCTTTGTCTTACAAGCAGTCCTGAACAACCTCGTTCGTTGAACTAAGTCTTTTATTTCTTTCTCTGGCTTTAGAAGAACTTTCCTCATCATAAGATTTTGTCCTCCTTTTGCTGCCTCTTCTTCCACATTCTTCTGAGCTTCTGAAATGTGTTATTCTCCTCCTCCTTATCTCTTCCTCTCGGTACATTCCCAAGACATATGTCCTATCTTTCCACAGGCATAGAATCTAACTCCACCTCCTCTACTTCCTCTTCCTTGAGGAAAATAATTTCTCCCACCAAAGGGTCTTCTTTGGGAACTTACTCCTCTTTCAAAATGACCATATGATTTTTCATTCTCATCCTTAGATTTCAGTGCCTTATCATAAACAACTCACGTACCTCTATTTAAGCCTCTGCTTCTGTTACGTTGACTCTGGTTTCTAGACAACTTTTCCTCGGCCTTCAATGCAATCTGATAAGCATCTTCTATTGTCCTCACAGTCATCATGTTTATTTCATCCTAAAATTCATAAATCAAACCATTTATATACCTGGAAACTTTTTCATCATCCTTCTCTCTTTTTCCAGTCCTAATATTCAGCCTATTAAATTCTTCTGTATACTCTCTCACTGTCATACTCCTTTGTCTCAGGTTCTGCAATTTTCTGAACCGCTCGATATGAAATCCATAGGTATGAATTTATCCTTCAATTTGGCTACCATCTTGTCCCAATTATTTATCTTCGGTTTTCCTTTTCTCCTTCTTTCTGCCTGCAGTTCATCCCACCATAGTTTTGCATGTCCTTTTAATCTCATGACAGCATGTCTCACCTTTTTTCCTTCGTCGACATCTTCATAGTCGAAATACTTATCCAGGGACCTTATCCAGTCCAATAACTCTTCGGCATCCAAGTTACCTTCATACATTGGGATGTCCATCTTTTCTCTAGCTCCCAACTTCACAACAACGTTCAGTAAGTGTTCTTCAGCCGCACCTTCCTCTATAACTTCTTCAACTTCTATTTATTCACTTTCTTCTTCACTGACATCTTTAGTGGCAGGTTTTCTCCTTTGCATTGCTTCCATCGCTTCCAACCTTGCGTGAAGTTCTCTCATTTCTCTTCATACAACACGATTTTCCATAGGTGTTCCTATGCATATACTCAGTGGCATCGCTTCAACTGTTCCCAACACACTGAGTTCAACTTCAAATCTTTTTTAGGCCCTGATACCACTTGGTGCAGACCCCCCTTCTCTCCAAGGGTTGTGCGACCTCATGGTCTTAGGATATTCTCAATATTGAATTGAAATAGTCTTTGATTCCCTCCTAGAACCTCTCAGAAACAATCCATAGGTCTTTGCAAAACTCCACTCGCGTGCACAAGCACTAAAATGCAAGTCTCCTCCACATGACCACACCTTGTGACCACACGCTTATCCAAAAAGGTGTGTCATGATTTTGTGTATCGGCTATATGAGTCAACCGACTCTCTATCCTTCGAACTCTTGAGTCTCGAAATTGCAACAAGGGCTTATTCCATGCTATATCCTCCCTTAACTTACAACATATGACCCTTCTCTATGACCTAGGGCCAAATCCTTCCGAGCGTGTTGGTATTTCGCGTGTCGGAACTCCTGATGCGATTCACTTTTTTTCTCTTGATACCCGAAATTGTGAAATTTTTGGATCAGATCAATAGTCACCAACATCTCTCTAACTAACAGTTGTGATCAAGTTGCAATTTCGTATTTCACGAGTTTTCACAACTTTTACCTCCAACTTCCCAAGTCACAATTCAACAAAACTCTAATCCGTCGCCAGGCATCCTACCTTAATGAACAGCCATGATCATTTCATGATTTTGGATTTTTTGAATTCTCACAACTCCACCCTTTTACCTTTCCACTCTGTGACTCAGCAAAATTTTGATCTCTTACCATGTGTCTCCTTTCAATGGATGGTCCTGATGATTTCGAGATTTCGTGTTTCGTGATTTCGCGAATTTCACTCTACTTCCTCCAAATCTTTTGGTTTTGCGAAATTTCGATGACTCCTCACAACTAATGTGTTACTTCTCCGATATCTAACAGCTTGAAATATTCTGACTCTTTCTGAATGGATCTTGACCCTTGATCTTGTCCAGTCTTCAACTTCTTGTCTCAAGGATTTCTCCCGCTCAATCCTCCGTACTTGTTCCTTCTTTTTCGAACTGCAATTTTTCGCACTTCACCTTTGAACACTTCCACTCTTCAAAACTTAGAAAAATTTCTAAGTGTTTCTCCTATCGAGACTTAAAACCTCTATTCCTCCTGAGATTCTAGTAAATGAAATTTAAATCTCGCCTCTCAGTGCACACTTACACTCCGTGTCTTCTTCAAAAGACGTTTTGATTCCCTCCTAGCATACTCTGCACTCAACCTCCTGAGCTTTCAAACTTTAACACAATTTTGTCTCTATATGCACTCCTTGTGCTCAATATGCACACTATGTATATGAAATTTCCAAGCTATCTCTTATGATATTTAAGTCGAAAAAGACTTCTTCATACGCACTCCTTGCGCTCTGCATGCACTCCTTGCATAATATTACAGAAGAGAAACAATTGAACTCATTCATCTATCCATTCATTCACTATGAACATCATCCATTCACAAACACATAACAACATAGTCAAACTGTAACAATATCAACACTATGTATTTGGGTCAATTTCCTTTGTTCTATTCAATTCAGAAGAAAACATAATTACAGTCATTTATACTTTACAACTATTACAAGAAAAAGTTGTCTAAGAACCCAAAACTTCTTCTCTCTTCATCCTCCTATCTAAATACTATTACATTCTGTTCAAGTGGTTACCTACTCAATAAATGAAACCTAATGACTAATCAGGGCTAATATCCCACACCTATAATACATTACAGTCGTGTAAAGGATTTACAATGGTTCTGTCCTTTCAAATAGTGGCCCAACTTTACAGACAGCTAATTAATTAACGACAAAATCAAAAAGATCTTCACACTGCTACCAAGTTGATTAAGGTCGGTTTTGGCTCCTTTGATGCAATGAGGTGTCAGTTATGATTCCGCATCCACTTCCTTTTGATGTGATAGCGATGCTCCTGCATCAGGTTTCTACCAACAAAAATTATTACCAATATGAGAGTTGAGGATAAGTTGGATGGAACAAACAATTTTAGATCGTGGAAGAATAGAATAATACTCATTCTAGAATAGAATGAGCTCATAGATCATGTCAAGCAAGTTCTCCTAGAACCAAAATAAGAAGATGCCAAGGAAAATTACAAGAAGAATGAGATCAAGGAAAAGAGGATATTGACATATTCAATGAAGAAACACTTGATTTCAAATGTATCAGAATTGAAGACACCAAAGGAAATGTTTGATTCCTTAGCAAGAATATATGAAACAAATATCAGAATCGGGAAGCTAAACCTAAGGCATCAAATTAGAAACATGATGATGAACAAGTTAGATACAGTTTCCACCTACTTCATGAGGATTTCTCAGATCAAGTACCATCTAGAAGCTATTGGAGATTCAGTGTATGATGCAGAGCTTGTGACTACAAATCTTAACGGATTTCCTTCTTCTTGGGATGCATTTGTTCAGGGAATTTGTGTAAGAAGTAAATTGTGCAAATTTGAAAAGTTATGGACAGAGTGTGCCCAATAAGAATCAATAATGATATCAAAGTTGCAGAAGACCAATGATGAAGAGAACCAAGATATTGTTTCTCATGTGAAGAAAAGGAAAGAAAGAAGAAACACCAGTCCAAAGAATAATAGAAGATTGGTTCCAGATCAGAATAAGGATGTGTTTAAGATCATATGTTTCAATTGTTAGAAGTTGGGACACTTTGTGTACTAGTGTCCTCAAGGAAAAGGGAAAAGGAAACATCAAGTGCATGCAACAGATATGGAGGAGTCCACATCTCATAATAAGACAAAGGAATCAAAATAGGAATATTATTTCTTTGTATTATCTCTCATGGGTACTATCACTCAAGGAAGTGATATTTGGATAGTGGACAGTGGTTCTTCCAAGAACATGATCGGGTTCAGAATTTATCTCACAAAATTAACAGAGAAGAGTTCATCCCTTCAGGTGGAACTTGGGGATGATTCTAGGCATGCAGTAAAAGGAGTAGGAGAAGCCTCCCACAATATTGATTCAAGTAACTCTATGTCAATAAAGGATGCTATGTTTGTACAAGGCTTAAAGAAGAATCTTATTTCTAAATCTACTTTGGAATATCGAGGCTTCAGAGTAGATTTTGTTGATGGACAAGTCCGTCTATGGCCTAAGGGTTCAAGTATAGATAGCTATTGTGATTGGTGTCTGAGAAGGAGGATTGTATAAATTGAAGGGACACCCAGAACAAGCCCTTGTACACAATAGTGTTATCCTTAGTGAGCTATGGCACCGAAGACTTTCTCACCTCAACAATAGCGCCTTACCAGTTTTGAGCAAGATGGTTACAAATATACCAAGTATGTAGGTATAGTATGACGGAGTATGCAAAGGATGTACACTTGGAAATAATTCCAAGGGAATATTTTCAAGTGGTAACAATAGATCCAAAGGGATATTGGATATCATACATTCAAATGTATAAATAAAAATGAAAGTAGCATCACTAGGTAACTTTTTGTAATATGCCATTTTTATTGACGATTACCCATGTAATACATGGATCTATTTCTTCAAATCAAAAGATGAAGTTTTTAGTAATTTTCAAGAATTCAAGGCTTTAGTAGAAAATATCTCTCGAAGAAAGATTAAAATTTTGAGGTTAGATAATGGAGGTGAATACACCTCAAATGAGTTCAAATACTTTTGCAGAGAAGCATGGATTAAGAGGGAGTTAACAACTCCCTACAAGCCCCAACAAAATGGGGTTGCAAAGAGAAAGAAAAAATAAATTGTGGAAGCAGCTAAAGCGATGATCCATGACCAGAACTTACCCATGCATATATGGGCATAAGCATCCAATACAATCGTATATGTCAAGAATATAAGTCCTCATACGATATTGGGGAAAAGACAGCAGAAGAAGTATTCATCAGAAAGAAACTAGAGGTAAACCACTTGAGGATATTTGGTTGTCCAATGTACATACATGTTCCCAAGGAAAAAATAACGAAGCTAGAACCTTTAGGAAAGAAGGGTACCTTCGTTGGATATAGTGAGACTTCCAAAATTATAGGATATACATCCCTAGACAAAGAAATATTGATATTAGTAGGAATGTTAAATTTGATGAAGAAGTAACCTTCAAGAAATCTAGACAGTACCACATGGATGAGGATAGAGAGGAGAAAGAGGCTACAAGGGATGTAGTAATGATTGAATCTACTCTAGAAGAACACATTCCAGAAGGTCAGAATGAGACAATATAGCAATATGTGCATGTAGATACACCTAGATAAATTGCATTTACCAATAAGAGGTGAGCATGGATCCAGAACACTTCGCACGAAGCTAAAGGACATGCATCTCCTAGAGGCTCTTTCAGAGAGAGAAAGAGACCAAAAATATTTTCCAACTATGTGGCATTGATGAGCAAGATAATTGATTAAGAATTGTTCACTTATGAGGAAGATGCTAAGAAGCAAGTGTGGAAGGATTCCATGATGGAAGAGTATCAATCCATCATGAAGAGTGATGTGTGGGAAGTAGTTCCGAGACCAGAAGGGAAGTTAGTGATGACTTCCAAGTGGATCTACAAGATCAAGCATGTTGCAGATGGAAGCATAGAGAAGTAAAAAGTGATATTTGTGGCTAGAGGATTCTCTGAGAAAGAGGGAGAAGATTATAATGAGAGATTTTCTCTAGTATAAAGGTACACGTATATTATAACCATTATTTCTATTACATCTGTTATGCGATGGAAATACACCAGATGGATGTCAAGAATTCTTTATTGAATTGTGTAATTGAATAATAAGTGTACATAGATGATCCACAAGGTTTTATGATCCATGGCAAGGAGTCCCATGTTTGAAAATTGAATAAATATCTGTATGGTCTTAAGAAGGAACCCAGAGCATGGTATGTCAAAATAGACAATTATCTGATGAGCTTGGGGTTGACCAACAGTGATGTAGATCCCAACCTTTACTACAAGGTTGAAGCTAGTTTTCTGTAACGTACCCAACCACTGGTTTGGGCCCCACTACTCCAAGAACGCTCTCCAAGAAACATCTAAAACCACACTTTAATGTACCCATCCACCCACAGGCTGTATCTCTAAAATAACAACACTTTTCTCCAGTATTAGGATAGATCTTTGATAATAAAATTAATTGAAGAATGCATGCAGGAGGTAAGATAGAAAAACATGAATTTAGAAAGAATCAATCTAAATTATTAAATATTATTTATCATGACATGCACAACCATATATAACAATCATGCATAATATAAACATGAATCTCAAAGATAATAGTTAATACGCAACAAAAATAAATATACAAGTAATGGAAACCTTCACAAAGACCATTTATCTTTAATAAAATGAACCACCAACTGGATGCATACTAAGGACGTTCCACCCAACTATAGAAATTTGTGTTCCAAGTATCAATAGTAATGCCACCCCTAATCCAGGGTGTTGAATCCACAAGGACGATGTCAGGGTGTCACTTAGCTTCCCAACCAGTCAACACTTGAGCTTCATAGGTTTATTGATGCACAACAATCCAAAGTACACCATTTCTCTTTTGTCTAGCCTGCACAACCCAAGATAATGGATGCCCTTCTCTACCACACATTCCCTCAATCTATCCTCCTACTTCTAGGTCTCTAGTGCATCTGGTCAAGAATCTCCATACTAGGAACTCTCAGGACTCATAGTTGTGAACAAAAATTCACACATGCCAATGCAACTCAGACATGTAGGCATAACTTTCATGGTTGGAATACAACAGTCATTACTACAGCCAACAAAAAATGGCTTCTTCCTCACTAATTCACCCCCAAGTCCCAACCAAGAACAAGAATCAAGGGTAGAAATGAATGAAGAGAATAGATAAGAATAATGGAGATGATGAAGAAGAACCCCCCAAACAAACTAGGAGAGGTTTTTTTTATATTTACTTACAATTCAAGAACCACATGGACCTCCCCAAGAATCTCATGTAACTAATTCTCTCAATTAAAACAATTATATGTAAGTAAAATATAATAAAAATACTTATCCCTTTAATCCCCCTGTCTCATGGAATCATAGCCCCCTATAACTCTTGTCCTTGTCTGTGTAGGAGCCAACGATGTATTTTATTATTGACAGTAATCAAAGCATTACATTTCCTAGGAACTTCGGCCTCTTTTAATTGTTTTGGAACTCTATCCTTTCATCAAATAAAAAAAATACATTATTTAGTACGGGGACTCAAAACTAGGGTATTGCATTCCCCTCCTTATTTTGGCATTGTCCTCAATGCATATACAAAATAGAAATCAAAATTTCAAAATTTATTCAAAAATTCATGGGTACTCTGCTTGCATGGCATATTCATTCTCCCGAGTAGCATCTTCAGGGCCATAGTAGGTCCACTGAACTTTTACTAGTTCTATGACTCGATTCCAAAACATTTTGACTTTTCTGTCCAATATGCACTTTGGTTGGGCCTGAAGGTTTCCCTCTAGCTCCACCTAAACCAAATTTAAATCAACAACATGGTTAGGATCATGTACATACATTTTTAGAAAAGAGACATGAAATACATTATGCACATTCATGGAAGAAAGCAATGCAAGCATGTATGCAATTGGTCCTATTATGTCCAATATATGAAATGGACCACAGAATGTGGCTGCTAGCTTTGTACAACTACCCAACTTCATTGAGATCTTATTGGAATTCATTTTCAAAAGCACATGCTCCCCTACTTTAAATTCTCTGGCTATCATATTCTTATATGCATAAATTTTATGTCTATCTTGTGCCACCTTCAAATTCTTCTTAATTCTAACCATATGGTCTTCCATATTCTTGAGAAATTTTGTCCCAAGTACCACTCTATTAGCTAGGTTATCCCAACTCACTGGAGTATTTCATTTCCTACCATACAAAGCTTCAAATGTGCTCAACTTCAATGAATGATACCCATTATTATATGCAAACTCAACGAAATGAAAGTAATCTTCCCACTTAGATGGTTTATCCATCACATACATTCTCAACATTTATTTAATCATTTGGTTGACTCTCTCTATCTACCATGTAACTGTGGATGGTATGTTGTGTTAAAATTCAGATTTGTACCAAATACTTTAAAAATACCCTCTATAAGTTTAAATTAAACTTTGTGTCTCTGTCTAATACAATTTCCTTAGGTATCCCATGCAACCTAGAAATATCCCTCGTGTAAATTTTTACAATATTAGTTGTTGTATGAGTCATTTTTACATGAAACAAATGAGCAACCTTTGTCAATTTATCAACCACTAGAATTATTGAATCATGTTACCTTGTCATCCTAGGAAATTTAGTTATAAAATCAATGGTTACTACTTACCATTTGTTCTCCAGAATGGGTAATGGTTGTAGCAAACCCGTTGGGTGTCTATTCTCAAATTTAAGTCTTTGTCATTCAATGCATACGAAAATGTAATCAGCAACATCCTTGATCATCCTGGGCCAAAAGAATTGTCTTCTTACTGATGAAATTGTTTTATGATAACCAAGATGTCTGATATATGGAACACTATGCATTTCCTTTAACACCAAATTCCCAAGTTCTTCGTAATTAGGAACATAAAAAAAAAAATTATGCATAAGTAATCCATATTCTTTTATTTGATACTCTTTAATTTTTTTTCTACATTTTCTTGTTGTAAACTTTATTTTACCAGTAGGTAATGTTTATCTGTAAGAACAACATATAATGTTTTTCTCTTTAAATCTGGCTAATGCATACTAACAATTGTAGCATGCATGCGATTTATTCTTCTGTTGAGTGCATCAACAACTTTTTTTTATTTTCCTTTGATATGCTTGATGTCAAAATCATATTCACTTAAAAATTCCAACCATCTTGTTTTTCTGGAATTGAAAGTTGGTTGTTCAAAAAGTTATTTCATGCCACTATGGCCTATTCTTAATTCAAATATATTTCCCATGAGATAATTCCTTCACATATTCAATGAATGAACTATGGAAGCAACGTCCAAATAATGTGTGGCATAACTCCTCTCATCTTCTATAAGCTTTATCAACTCATAACCAATGACATGTCTGTTTTGAGTGAGGACTCCACCAAGTCCTTCTTTGCATGCATATGTACATACCAAAAAATTCTCATTTGGATCAACAATATTTAAAATGGGTGCATTAGTAAGTAATTATTTTAACAAATTAAAATTATCTTCACATGTTGTTGTCCATACAAACTTAATTCCCTTTTTTTACAAAGAAGTGATCAGATGAGAAATCCTAGAGAACCCTACAAGAAATATTTTGTAGTAACCAGCTAATCCCATAAAGGATATGTTAGCGCTCTGTAAATTTCCTAGAGGTTGTTAGAAAGAAGAAATCTACGAGAGGTAACTTTATCCAACCGCTTTTGAAGCTGGGATCTAGCCCTTCCAACTTCAGAGAGGGATCTCTCT
>SNQJ01S0012884.1:2926-30869 GCA_010110895.2 Picea sitchensis | reverse complement strand
TCTTCCAATGGTCATGGTTATGTACAACTGAATAGTTGCACCTCTTCAATATAGGAATGTATCTCTTCATTATAAGTATGTATATTTTCAATATAATAAGCCATTGTGAATTTTCAATAATCTTTATATGAAAAATCATATTCTTTTTGAAAAGTCACGGCATTTTTAAATAATAATTGATTTTCCCCCTTTTTAATTTTTAATTCACTTTTTACATTACCATGGGTAAATACTACCATGGTTTGCAAATATCATGTGCATTTTCACTTTTACCCTTTTTCTTTTACCTTTTTCTTTAATCCAATTTCACTTTTACCTTTTTCTCTAATCCAATTTCACTTTTATATTTACTCCTCTTTTACATAAACTCCACTTCCACCTAACTTTTCAACTTTTGTTATTTAATAAAGTCATATTTATATTTAATTCACTTTCATTTCCACTTTTGCATAAACTTTGTTTCCATTTAGCTTTTTCACTTTTATATTTATTAAAGTGATACCAAAGTCGCATTTATATTTAGTCACTTACTAACCTTTCACATCAAGGATAATTTATTCAACAATTGATTTCCTGAGTGGATATAACCATTGGTGGCTATTGGAAATTGTTTGGGTTTTAAGAGTCGTCCAACTTCATCCTAGAAGGAATGATGACCAAAAATTTGTACGAAATATCGACTACCGTGTTGATCTTACAAACTCAAGGGTTCTCAGTGTTGCATCAACAAATTTCCCTTCGACTACACTCTAAAATGGTAGTGCACAAGAAATTATTGAAGAGGGAGACTCACCAATATTTTTTTGTTCATCACGGTCCTGTCTCAACAAAATATATAGTCACCATGACAAATTGACTCGACTAGTGTAGTAATTGAAATTTTTTCATTCTTTCAAAGCACTCGACTAGGCAATCCCCTATATTTTGGTAGTCCACTGCATTCATGTAACTTAGTATTAATGTATCTTTCACTGCAATTACATGCCATACTTCACTATGGTACTTTTTTATTCATGTTGAAATCAATGTCAACACAATATTTTCATCAATATCCCCCTTTGTAATTGACGGAAACACATCGTAAAAAAAAATGATCCCTTAATAATGAGTAATTGTTTTACCAATCTTTTCTCCCCCTTTGACATCAATGTCAAAGATTCTAATACCATAATGAGGTTCATCATCAATTTTCTATTGCTCAGTCTTATTTTGTTTTGATTGATAGTACTCGCCATTTTTTTCTTGTTCCCCCTGTCAACAACCCTTTATTTTCTCAGTGAACCTTTTTCCATCCTCTATTTTTGACATCTCGCCCCGTCAATGTTTCTCCCTTGTCATCATTATTTTTTTCCTTTACTGTAGAGAGATTACTCCCAGTTTTTGGATTAGATGTTCAAATGCTTATTTAGGAAGGTGTTTATTGAATATGTCTGCTATCTGCTCTTTTGAACTAACATACTCCAATCTAATCTTTTTGTCACTAACTTGCTCTCTCAAGAAATGATACTTGATGGGTATATGTTTGGTATTTGCATGCATGACTAGATTCTTGAAGATTTTGATGCCACTTGTATTGTCACAATAGATAGGTATAGGTTGATTACATTCAATTTTAATATCCTCCAATGTTTTTATCATCCATAATATTTGGGTGCAACATTCGGCAGCTGCAATATATTCGACCTCTATTGTAGATAGTGAAATTGATGATTGTTTTCTACTTGAACATGAGACTAGACATTATCCTAAGAAAAATGAATTTCCGCTAGTGCTCGTTTTATCATCCACACTGCCAGCCCAATCAACATCTGTGTAGGAAATCAGTTCAAATCCTTTATTCCTTGGATACCATAAGCCAAATTATGATGTGCCTTTAAGATATCTAAATATTCTCTTGACATCCATCACATGTGATTCCTTGGGAGATGATTGAAATATTTCCACTATTCCTACTAACTTCATGATATCAGGTCTGTTTGTAGTCAAATATAGTAGGCTCCCAACCATATATCTATTGAGAGTTGAATCTACAGAAGGTGACTCATATTCCTTGCTTATTTTGTAGTTGGTTGTCATTGGAGTGCTCACAGATGCACTTTCATCCATTCCAAAATTTGTAAGTATCTCTTTTAAGTATTTGGATTGAGTAATAGACATTCATTTTGGTGACTGAGTGATTTGAATTACAAGGAATAAATTTTTCCCTCCAATCATAGGCATTTCAAACTCTTTTCACATTTTTTTCAGAAAATTAATGACTTGATTCATCATTGTTGCAGCCAAATATGATGTCATCAACATAGACCACTCTAACTAACAAACTATATTTTTCAATTCTAAGACAGATATTTTTGTTAGACATGCCTCCTCTGAATCCTTGTTGCAGCAAGTACTTATCCAGTCTTGCATACCATGCTCTGGGTTCTTGTTTAAGGCCATGGGTTCCTTCTTGAATCTATACACTTGTTCTTCTTTTCCTAGTTGTTCAAATCCTTCTAGATGCTCCGTGTAGACTTCTTCTTTTAGGTCTCCATTCATAAATGCATACTTTACATCCATCCGATAGACTTTCAAAAGGCATGAGTATGCTAGAAATAATTTGATGGCCTCCATTCTTGCAACTGGAGCAAAGGTTTCTTCAAATTCAATCCCTTCTACTTGTGCATACCCTTTGCACACCAGTCTTGATTTATTTCTTATAAATTGACCATATTCATTAAATTTATTTTTGAAGATCCACTTGGTCCCTATCACATTTTTATTTTTTGGTCTTGGGACAAGTTCCCAGATCTAGTTTTTCTCTATTTGATCCAGCTCTTCATTCATGGCTTTGATCTAGTCTTCATCTTTACTAGCCTCTACAAATGCTTTGGGTTCTATTATGGATAGTAAGGCTTGTTCTTATTTGTACATTATTTTTCTTCTTGTTTCAACTACAACACTTTTATTACCAAGGATTAGAATTTATGGATGATCTATTTATACTTTCCTTGATGGTGCTTTTGTAACTTGTCTTGGTGACTCTTCTTCTACATTTTCTTGTGATTCTTCTTCATATTTTTCTTCTTCAAGTTTTGAGTCTTCCTCTTGTTAATCTATACTTTATTCTTCATCATCATCTCTTATTCTTTCATCAATTTGTGGATCAACTTGAGATTTTATCCCTTTTATTTTTAGATCATCCACTTTTACATTTGCACTTTCCACAATATTGTGTAGCCTTAGATTATAACATTTGTAGGCCTTTTTGGTGGATGAAAAACCAACAAATATGCCTTCGTCAGTTCTAGAATCAAATTTTCCTAGGTTATCATCATCTTTGTTTATGTACCATTTTCTCCCAAACACTTCGAAATGATTAACTGATGTTGGTCGGCCATACCATAACTCATATGGTGTTTTTTCATAGTTAACTCTAAGTTTTCCTCTATTAAGTATGTATATAGTTGTATACACTGGTTCTCTCCAATATATATCTGGTAGCTTAGCTTCATTTATCATATTTTTTTCTATCTCTTGAACAATTCTATTTTTCCTTTGAGCAATTCCATTTTTTTGAGGAGTCCTCGAAGAAGAAAAGTTTATTTTGATTCCATGGGTTTCGCAAAACTCATTGAATTTGTGGGAAGTAAATTCCCCTCCATTGTTTGACCTGAGACACTTGATTTTGAGATCAGTCTCATTTTATGCCAGTGCTTCAAAGGCTTTAAATTTTTCAAAAGCTTATGATTTCTCTTTAATAAATCACACCCAAGTCATTCTAGTATAGTCATCAATGAACAAAATAAAATAATATTATCTTTGTATACTCTTTGTTCTTGTTGTCCCACATAGGTCAGTATAAACAAGTTCTAATGGTTTTGAGGTAGAATACTCTTTCTTCTTGAATATTACATTTTTTTCTTCCCATGTTGGCAGTGATTACAAACAGGGTTTGAAGGTTTTATAATTTTTGGCATACCTCTCAAAAATATCTTGTTACTTACTTTTACCAAATTCTCATAATTTATATGTCCCATTCTTCTATGCCATAGACAATTTTCATCTATTTGACTCATGCAAAAAAAATTCTTATTTTTATGTATTTAAGATATAAACATTGCTTAGTGTCCTTGTTGCAGTAGCTATTAATTTTCCATAGTCTTCTTTTCTAATCTCACATTTTTTAGAGTCAAATCTGAGAATGTTTTATTGATCACATGTTTGGCTCACACTAAGGAAATTAGGTTTCAAATTTTCAACTAATAACACATTTTTTTTTTAGTTCTGTCATTTCACATACTGGTTGTCCCCTTACCAAGTATCTTGGCAGAGACATCGTCTCCAAATGTAACCTTTCCTTTATTTTCCTTTTTCAGAATCGAGAATTTGTTTTGATCTCTTGTCATATTTTTTGAACACCCACTTTCAACATACCATTGACTTATTTTATCGTTGGCATACAATGCTACCTTACATTTCGTTTCCTTTTATTTTTCTTTCCATATCTTCTTATTTTTTTCTTTCAGAAAGTTTGAAGTATTTTTCTTCATGGTAGATTTTAATAATTTGCAATTATTAGCTTTATGACCAAAATTGTTACATTTGTAACATTCGATGTTGTAATCTAGTAGTGAAGAAAATGAATTATAGTTTCTACTCATTTGATTGCTACTAGACTTGTTGTTCCTATGGGCATATCCTTGAACACTTTTATGATAGGTCTTTCTATAAGCTTTACAGTCTAATTCTTTATGCCCAAAATTATGACAAGAAAAACAGTAGTCGAGAAAGAGTTTTTGATGCCTTTTGGGGGGACTTATTCTTGGAGTAATATTTCTTTTATACTCATTTATTTTTGGAGAGAGTGAAGATCTCTATTGAGTAGAGTTAGTTTTTATCTGGTTTTTTTCTCTTTTGAAGGAGCCTTGAAGGACAGTTGCATAAGTCTTTGATTTTTATCACTTTTCAATATTTTAGATATTGATCCTTTATTAGTTTCCTTGTGATCATAACCTATTCCATCCTTATTACTTGATGGTGTTTAATTGTTAAGGTTGTCATCCAATATTTTTAAACTACTTTCAAACTTTGAAAGGTCGGTTCCTTTTTCAAGTTTCCTTCTTAGAAGAACTATTTCAGCCACTAATGTTTCACAGTTTTGTTCCTTGTCATTAAGTCATTTACTTAAGACTTCTTCAATTCTTTCAGCTTATTGTAGTTTATTTTTCAAATAAACAATGATTTGTTCTATTTTCTTGATGCTTTTTGAAACTTCTTCTTCTCTTGATTTGTGTTCTTCCTTTTAATCTAACAGTTGTTATCTTAATGATTTTTTCTTCCTTCTACATCGTCCCAGTTCTTCGAGGTAACTAATGAGTAGTGTCATTTTGAGTTTTTATTCCCATAAATAAAACCTATGTATCATCATCTTCACTCATGTCAGATGAGCTATTGTCTTCTTTAGAATAAAAGTTTTTTCTTTTTCTTATAGAATTTATTTTTGTATTTGGATTTTCCCTTTTATGTTCTTTTTTATTGTAGGCTTCTTCATCATCACTATCGTTTTCCTTGGGATAAGGACATTTGGAAGCCAAGTGTCCAATTTTACTGCAGTTCAATCATTTGAGAGGTAACTTCCCTTTGTATTTTCCAGATCCGTTCTTAAGTTTATTAAAGAAGTTTTCTTCTTCCTCATCGGATATGTCTGAGTTTCTTCCATTCGATACATGTTCATGGTTTTTAGTTCCTTTTGAGACTTTGAAGGTTGTTTCACCTTTTGAAGGTTTTTTGTGTCTTGTTCTCATTTCATAGGCTATGATAATCCCAAGCAATTCATCCATTGTGAGTTTGTCAAGATTCTTTCTATCTTCCAAGGTAGATACTTTGGGATCATATCTCATTTGGAGTGATCTTAGTACCTTTTGGACTACTATTTTTCTTCCAATTATTCTCCCAATCGTTTGATTGTGTTGACAATTTCATCTACTCTTAGAAGATACTATGGAATGTTTACTTCTTCTTTCATATTCAAGCATTCAAACTGTCCTCTGTACATTTATAGATTTTCTTGCTTGACTTTGGAATCTCCTTCATATATGATTTGTAGTTTGTTCCAAATCTTTTTTTTTTTATTTACAATGCATGACTTTGACAAATATATTATTTGCTAATCCACCCAGAATTGCATTTACGACAATTGAACTAACATTGCATAGTTTATTTGCAGTTGTTTCTAAAGGAGGATTTTTTAGTACATAATAACCCTTTATCACAGTTAGACAGAAATCACATCCCATTGCCATTAAGTAACTTCTCATTCTTATACTTCAGAATGCATAATTCTCTCCTTTGAATAGTGGAGCTCTATTTGAGGACATCCCTTCTTGTTGATCCATTGTGGTTTCTTAGAATCTTCCTTCCAATGATTACACTATGATGAAGGAACCCAATATGATACCAATTTTTGGAATATTGTTTAATACTAAGAGGGGGGTGAATCAATATTATCATTTTTCAACAATTTAAAACAACTTAAATATTAATTTTATCAAATCAAAACAAAAGATCAACAAAAAAGATACAATACACAATATTTAACATGAAAAACCCAACTTGAAAATAATCACAACTATTCTTTTTATTTTTAATAAGGATTAGATTTAATTCATGAGATCCAACTCAAAAGGAAACACCAATTCCCTATTTTACTAGAACCAACTATAAGGAGGTTGTGACCCTCTAGATTTTACCAGCACCTACTAGAAGGCACCCTTGACTCCCTATTTTCTTCGGCTACAACTGAAAAGATGTTGCAACACTTTGGTTTACCATCCTCAATTGAAAGGAGGATAAAACCTCCTTTATAGGCTCCAACCTACCCTAGAACCACCTAACCTCCCTTTTTATGATAAGTAATTTAATATTCAAATCTTCATAATCTTCTTTGGATTTTGTTGCATATCTTATTTTACTTTCTTTCCCTCTTAATCTGTTATTTATCTTCAGATTTCATGCTTAGAGACCTATCAGCAGCCATATTAATCTCTATTTTTACCAGCTGCCTACACAGGGTTTTTAATTTCTCATTATTAGTTGCAACCTTTCTCTTTAAACAACACCATTATACGTCGCTTTCTGCATACCTTCTTTTCGATTTCGTTTTCACGACTGCAAGCGTGAAAACCCATAGTTGGAATTCATGTTTGATTACATCAAAGGGTTAATGTTCATTTGGATTATCATGAACCAGATTGTTTACATGGTTATCACCCCTTGGTTGTCTTAAACACCTTGGTTACATATGTATCAAAACACCACCCATTTAGCATTTGACTATTGTTAATATGGTTTTGATTTCTTTGATGCAATGGTTTATTCAACATATTGATTTTTTGGTCAAATCGTGGATATGCAATTGTTCATTTGACATTTTGATTGAATTTTTGGATATGCATATAACGGTTTTTTAACTGTTATGATTTGTATGTACCATTACACCAAGGTGTATTTCAAGTACAGCATGATATGATGTTCTTGCATGGCCTTGATCTACACCACTGTCCTTGCACGCATAGCATTAACGCTCCTTCTTAGCTTTTCGAGCTACCTTTGCATTGTGTTGGGGAAGCTCGGGGAAAATGGCTCTGTTTCTATTCTGTCAAACCCTTTCGTCGAATACCTTGTCGATTTTATACTTTTATCCATGGCTCCCGTAGTGAGAATAGAACCCAATGGTGTCTAGACTTTGTTATTGTTTGATAATTCCCGAGAAGACTTAGAGAGGAATGGTTGGAGGGTCTTTGTTGAGAAGTTCGAGGGTTTTAATTTGGCAGTTGCTCAACAATTCGCACTAACGTTTGACGGTTGCAGAGATAAAATTGGAGACGTCCAGCTTGAGCTAAACGAAGATTTCATTAGCTCAGCCATTTATTTCCAACCGTGGGACAAAAATGGTTTAAAAACTCAAAGGTTGAGGAGGTTCCTTGGTCACTGTTGTTTACCTCAAGGAAGATTACCAGCTGCGACAAAGGTATGCTCATTACAGCTCTAAAACCTAGATGGCATGACCTGTTAGTTATTGTCAAGCAGTTCGTTACCTGTGAGGATAGACATGGTTTGGTTTTCTTATATCACTTGTGGTTGCTCATGAGTTTTATCGATTTTGCTTTAAACATGCCCTATTTTCTCCTTTGAAGTTTATACAAAATGGCAAAGCGTTATAAAAGATAGAAATCTTATTCTAGCCTGCTCCACCACTGTTTGATTAAAATTATTATGGTTCATCAGTTGAAGTTAAACGGTGATTATTGGGATGCCTTCCTGTTAAGGAATGGTTTTGCTAGCACTAAAATAGGACAGGTTGATAATTTTGTTGTTATAGAAACCCTCGTCGAGCCTGTCATTCCCCCTCCTTCACCCTTTCCCTCTGTGGAACCCTCGACCTACCCTGACACTACCCAACCCGACACTCTACCTGATTCGTATCCAAAAGATGGTGGTAAGCCTGTTAAAAAGTCTGCAAATAAAAAGTGTAAAGGTAACAGTGATATCAATTACAAGGGTAAAAGGGTCACGCGTTCGGTTTCACGATGTGCCCGAAATAAACCTAATGAAAATGCAGACCAAAACCCAATTCTGTTAAGCGAGGATTCTGATTCGGAAATTGAACGGTTTCTAACTGAAGAATATCCATATTCGTATGGACTTTTCTCTGGTAAACCCTATGATTATGTGACGAACCTCCCAATGTGTCATAAATACAACCCCAACTTCCCTGGAATCAAACTTGACAGAGAACCTATAAGTCTAATGAAAAATTCCCCACTTATTCATACATATTATATCCGGCCGCAATGCAACTAATGTCAGTCATGGCTCGATAGGTATTACAAAGACGTGCCTTTGCTTCAGTCTCGGATCAAGTCCTTGGAGGACCAGGTGAATGTGCTAACAAAAGAGAATGGCATACTGCAAAAAGTAGCTCAAACCAATGAAAAAAGACAAAAACCCACAGGGTCTGTTGTTTTTAAGAACGTGGAAGCGGCGACTGCCATTGTGAATTTGAAAATTGCTTGATTAAAACAAATCCCTGAATCTGAGGTATGGTGTTTTAAAAATAATTTTAGGATGATTTTGTCTTTGTTTTTAATTAGAATACATGATATGTTTTCTCAAATTGCATCTAGTCTGTTTTGATTGATTTAATAAAGCACGATTCTAGTTATAATTATAACTAGCTACAGAATTGTGAGATTCTGTAGCTAGTTACTAAAATTCGAATTCTTTGTTTTTACAACTAAAATGTAATCTAAAATAGTGTATTCTTGTGCGTTTACAGGTACATACGATTTCTAAAGAAGATTTGAATCGCTCGTGGCATATTTAAACATGCTATTTCTTTATATGGTTTTAGAATAGGCTATTACTTTTGATAACAATCAGAATCTGGGAGGTTGTATCCCCCACAATTTTTGGAACAAATTTGATGATTTCCATAGGAAATGTTTTGATCCCGTGGCCTTTATAAATGTATTGTGTTGTAAACCAAGAACCATCGTTGCCTGGGAGCAGAAACTATGGATTTATGATTGACAAACTTGAATGGAAGTTGATGTTGGTATAGATTTAACTACGATATGTCATATTTTTGTTCAAGTTTTGCTCATTTTGATTTGTAATCAAATTATGACTACTTTAGATATTATGGTTTATTACAGATTGATGTGATTGGATTTATATGATGTCCATATTTTATGTCTCTTGTATTATATACAGCAATTATCATGTTCAAATTTGATGATTAGAAGGTTAATCTTCTTTATTAAATGAGAAGTTGTATGCAAATTTTTACAGCTAGATTTATCTTAATGTGATCATTTGTCAGCTTATAGAATTGTTGTTACTACTTCTCTCATGTTTTGTTATTAGCATTTGATCATTATTGTTTCCCATTTACGAGAAGCATTTGGAAAATCTGGTGTGGGTTGACCTCATCAAACAGCAAACTTAGATGCTATGCACAGGACGCATAAGAGATGTGATTACAGGTTAGTTTGCTAGTTTCATTTTATTAGTTTAATTAATATAAGAATTTCCTGTAGTCTAAATACATTGTATCGATTGTTATTTTTATTTCTCAACTAGATAGATGCCATTTCATTTCTTGTTTATAAAAGTTATAAAAATAAAAAAAAATAAAAAACCACTGAATGATAGCTTCTCTGTCATAAATCAATTCATATATGATTTTCGCAGATTTTGATCAAAATTTGCATTTTGTGAATACTATACATATGTTAGAGATTTAATCATATCGATACACTGTACATTTAATAAGTAGAACTACTATTCTATAAATATTAGTTAGTAAACTGTGAATATATTTGTTTATAGTTTTCAGCAGCTGTCTGTCGTTTAGTTAGTTTCTTTAGTTTTGTTTTTTCACTTTGTTAGGACTTAGATCGGCCAACGGAGCCGCTAAACCCGTTGGAGTGGATTAATCCAAACGGCTTGGGTTAAATAGACAACCCCGGACTGGATTCACTCCTCCAGTTGACGAGCAGTCAATTTCGCCCGTCAACAAATGGCGCTAGAAGGAGGGCCTGAAAATTATTAATGGCACGAGGTGGTCGTAAGACTCCTCCACCACCTACCCACTCACCTATACTGACTAGAATTCATTCAAATGACAACATTGTCCCTCAAATAGCAACGACATCAAACGACAATCTACGGATCACAGTTGAACCAGTAACTCCAAATCCTACAGGTGGTGACGTACAAGAGATTGCCCGTCAATCTCTCATAAGAACACACAGTGCCTTC
Organism: Picea sitchensis; assembly: GCA_010110895.2. Classification (NCBI taxonomy): domain Eukaryota; kingdom Viridiplantae; phylum Streptophyta; class Pinopsida; order Pinales; family Pinaceae; genus Picea; species Picea sitchensis. Next base: position 20,063 of record SNQJ01S0012884.1, on the reverse strand, counting down.
GCCCATTTAAGACAACCAAACCGACCTTTGGACCAACCATTAGACTTCTATGATATCAAAGAACAACTCGGAGGCACTAACCTCACTTTAAACCCTACAAATCCAATCCTCACTCCTGCAGTAGGAGGATCTGGTATACCACGCTCACCACCTCCTTCATCTCCTTCTTCTTCTAGAGAAGAGTCCTCTGACGAAGGTAGTTCCTCATCCCATCCTTCGACACCACCCACACCTATGGCCAACCAGAACAATCCCGCCAGACCCTGGCTCGACCAAGATGCAATGGCCATACCTGGGCCTCAGCATCCCTTACCCAAACACCCAGAGAAGTGGCTCCCTAAATTTGACCCGGACTCTAAACAAATCGCCGAAGATCACATCAAAAAGTTTATGTTAGCCATTAGAATCCGTAGTGTCGAGTACAAATACGTAGTCTGTAGATTGTTTCCCTACACCTTTGAGGAAAATGCCTCTACCTGGTACTTTGCCCAACAACCCCATACCATCGTGTCATGGGAGAAGTTTGAATCTTGTTTTCTTGAGAAGTTTGGAGATGAAAAGTCCCCAGAATTTCTATTCATGGAGCTTTCTAGTTTAAGAATGAACCCCAAAGAGAAAATCAAAGACTTTAATCAAATATTCTTAACACTAAAGAACCGAATCCCTACAGCTTCAATGTCTACCGAGAATCTTATCATAGCATATTATACGAAAGCCTTACATCAAAGCATAGCCATTTGGGTTAAGAGATCTAAGAAAGCCACGTTGTTAGAGGCCTTCGAAGAGGCCAGTCAAATTGAGAAAGACATCCTTAGCTTAAAATACACTACTAGCAACGAAATAGAGACTAGTTCATCTTCCAAAAAGAAAATCGAAATCCTCCCTAGACCTGCCCAAAACAAAGCACAACCTGAAAGCTCAAATCTAGAAAACTTACAAAAATTCATTCAAAAACTATCCAATCAAGTTATAGATTTGAAAATGATAGCTGAAGAAGCTTCTTCGAGCAAAGGGCCTTACAAACCCCCGATTAGGAAGCCTTTTCCCACCAACCGACCTAATTCAAATACTGAAGGCCTAAATCTAGAAAGCCTGCAATTCACTATTCAAACGATTCTAGAAGCACAGGATAACTTGATGCCTCCTGATATCCCTGAGGAAGTAGTTGAACAAGAGACAGTAGAAGAAGATGAATCCTCTCTGAACATTTTTGGACACTTCTCAGATAGCATTTTTCAAGCTAATTTCAAGACAGTACATCCTTACAATACTAGGAGTAAGACAGCAAACAAGCCTTCTTCTGAAAACACTACGAATTTTCCCCCAAAACAGTCTAAACCAACTGAGACTAAACAGAATTATGTAAACCCAATCTTAGATTATGATTTGGTTGAAGATCTAAAAAAGTTAAGGGCCAACATTTTTGTTTATGAATTATTAAAATTCTCGTTTCTGCTACAAAAAATGCTACAGAATATTGCAGAGAACAGCAAAAATGGCAATCCAAGTAGTAACAAAGGTTTTCAGAACAACCCCAAAGTTCCTTAGAAGGCCTCTGCCAAGACTACTTCTGATTCTCATGAGAAAAGAGACCTTCCTGTAAATAATGTAGCAAATGTAGATAAATTAGTTTTAGAGGCTGCGAGTAAAAAGAAACAAGCTTCCACGATTAGTACTCGCAGAAATGTCCCTCCATTTTTGTTAACTTTTGAAATTTTCAATAGGAACGTGCACAACTGTATGGTAGATTCAGGAGCATCATCCAACGTAATGCCATGGTCTGTGTGTCAAAATATTAATGTTGAAGTTCAACCATCCACCTTGAAGATCATCCATCTTGATCGAACTAGTGTTAAAGTTATAGGCGAATTAAGAAATGTGCTTATAAGATTATCATCTAACCCTAAAGTTCATCAAGTGATTGATATTATTTTTGTAGATATTCCAGAAGTTTATGGTTTATTTTTAAGCAGAGACTGGTCAGAACAGCTACATGGCTATTTCACGACAGATTGGTCTCACTTGTGGCTGCTCGACAATGGAAATCCCAACAGAATCAAGGTAAATCGTGAACGTTACCTAAAGTTCACAGTGAAAAATTTAAATGATCCCAATGAGCCATTTACACCTTCTGCCGATTCACCCAAATTACAAGGGATGGATACCTTTTTCGGCAATTTCATGGCCGAAACTTCCGCTATCACTAACCCAGAACAGCGGTCTAAAATTTTGACATACATGCAGCCAGCAGCTTCTACCCAATGGTCACATGCACTCGACAAAAATCAAATATGGTATCTTTACTTTGACGGGTCAAAATCCAAGGAAGGAGTTGGTGTGGGCTACGTGATTATTGATCCAGTAGGTAACAAAACCCTAATCGCATGTAGGTTAGAATTTGAATGTACAAACAACACAACAAAACATGAGGCTTTATTGCAAGGCCTCAGGAAAGCATTAGATATGAACATTCAAAATTTCACTGTCTTTGGCGATTCGGAAATTGTGGTTAGATAGGTAAAAAATTCTATCCACTGTTTATCTCTGCACCTTAAAAGTTAGAAATCCGAGGTATGGAATTTGATGAATAAGTTTTCTGCATTTAACATAAATTCTATTCCTAGATTGAATAATTCAGAAGTTGACTTGTTATCTAATGTAGCTTCGAAACTCTTTCCTGCAGAAGGCTTGTCCCCGAATGCATTCTCCGTCGAACTATTGTTTAGGCCATCCGTCCCCGACAACATCACGAATTGGAGAGTCTTCGACGACGATCAATAGATTATAAGTTTCCTACATATGGAAGAAACTTTCCAAGGCGCAGTGATCGACGAAGGTACTCATGAAGAAAATCTTCGTGACTTCACGGTAATACCAGATCCAAGATCTCCTGAATATTCATCGGACATGGTAAATTCTATCCCTAAATATGTAGTTAGATTAGAAAAAATTTATGATCTTCAGGACAAGTTCAAAAAATCAGTGAACTATAAAACGAATAGTTCCTCTTTAACGTATGAAAAAGTAAACTTAGGAACTAAAGACAATCCACAGTGCATTAATTTAGGGGTGGGATGTTTGAACAAGAAAAAGAGGCGTTTATTAAATTGTTTAAGGAATTCAAAGATGTTTTTGCTTGGATGTACGACGACCTAAAAACCTTTGATCCTAACATCATACAACACGTTATTCCTATGAAACCCCAAACCTTTCCTTTTCAACAAAAGTTAAGGAAAATGCATCCAAAACTCGAACCAACTGTCAAGAAGGAATTAAATAAACTCCTGAATGCTAAGATAATCTTCCCAGTTAGGCACACGCAATGGGTCTCTAATCGTGTCCCTGTCCGGAAGAAGAGTGGTGAAATCCGACTATGTGTCAATTTCTGAAATCTTAATCGAGTGTCTGATAAAGACAACTACCCTGTCCCACCCATGGAATAGATCCTTCAACAAGTATCTGGTTCTGAAAGATTATCCTTATTGGATGGTTTTTCAAGATATAACCAAGTCCTGATGTCCCCTCCAGACCAACTTAAAACTACCTTTTGCACTCCATGAGGCACCTACACTTATAGGAAAATGCCCTTTGGACTCATAAATATCGGTGCCACTTTCCGGAGAGTGATGGACATCGCTTTCCAAGGCTTAATCAATCAATCTATCGTAGTTTACCTGGATGACGTTACTGTCTTCTCGAAAAACAAAGCTAATCATCTAGCTCATTTAAGATCCGTTCTACAACGATGTCGTAAGTACGGCATTTCTTTGAATCCTAAAAAATCTATCTTCGCAGTAGAACAAGGTAAGCTCTTAGGATTTATTGTATCAAGCAAAGGGATGATTATCAACCCCGAAAGAACTCAAGTCATTTTGAAACTTCCCCTTCCCTCGTCAAAAAAGTCTATGCAATCTTTCTTAGGTCAGATAAACTTTGTCAGGATATTTGTCCCCAGTTTTTCAGAAATGGTGAGACCATTACAAAACCTAATAAAAAAGGACGTACAATACCATTGGGGACCTTTAGAAAACCAAGCTTTTAATTCAATAAAAAAGGCCATAATAGACGCTCCTTCTCTGATGAGCCCCGAATTTTCGCAAGATTTCACTCTCTACACATTCTCTTCTGACCGCTCTTACGCCACTGTCCTAACTCAAAAGAACGTTGAAAACAATGAAGTCCCAATTGCCTTTATGAGCTCGGCCTTCAAAGGCGCGGAACTTAATTACCCATCAGTAGATCAGAAAGCCTATGTTGTTTTTAAAGTAGTAAAGCACTTCCGATCTTATCTTTTGAAATCTAGGACAAAAATTATTGTCCCTTACCCGGCCGTTAGAAATCTGTTAGTATAGAAAGAACTAGGTGAAAAGAGGGAAAATTGGGTCACATCTTTGCAAGAGTATGACATAGAAATCAGCCCAGCACAAATAGTGAGAGGTCAAGGGTTATGCAAGTTAGTCGCTGACTCAGCTGCAAGACAGCAAGAGGAAAATGATATGTCAAATCCAGGACAGCACTACCAAAATTTAATTTGTTGTACACAAAACCCTGTTAGTCCCTGGTATGATGATATAAAATTTTGTCTTGAACATGGGTCAGCTCCCCGTCACCTGGATCCCACTAAAAGAAGAGCGCTAATATTAAAATATTCTTCCTTTTAGTTGATTAATGGTATTCTGTTTCGTCAAAATTTTGATGGAGTATTAATGCGTTGTCTTGAGAAAGATGAAGCAGAAAAGGTCTTATTTGAATTGCATGCAGGAGAAGTTGGTGGGCATTTTGGTGGAGATACCACTGCCCATAAAGTATTAAGAGAAAGTTAATACTGGCCTACAATTTTTAAAGATGCTCATGCTTTATGTCGCAAGTGTGTAATTTGTCAAAAGGCGTCCAGAAGGATACAGAAACCAGCCTTCCCTCTGCAGCCTGTTTCAGTAGACTCCCCTTTTCAGCAGTGGGGTCTTGATATTATAGGTCCGATCAATCCGCCATCCTCATAGCAGTATAAGTTTATCATAACAGCCATGGATTACTTCACCAGGTGGTCTGAAGCTGCCCCATTAAAAGCTGTAAATACCAGTCAGGTAATAACCTTCTTGAATTCAAATATTATTACTCGTTCTGGTATCCCTGACTGCATGGTATTTGATAACGCTTCCTATTTTTCGTCTCTTGAGATGAGTAATTTCGCTCTAGAAAAAGGAATTAAACTAAAATATTATGCCAGCTACTACCCTCAAGGTAACGGATTGGCAGAATCAACTAATAAAAATCTAATTAAAATTATCAAGAGAACGGTATCTGAAAACCATAAAAATTGGCATAATGCACTGTTAAACGCAATCTGGACTGATAGAGTGACTCCGAAAACTGTTGTGGGTAACTCACCCTTCTTTCTCGTTTACGACAGAGAGGCAATTCTACCACCGCATATTTGTCTTCCTTCTCTGCAGCTATCGTAGAAAATACAAGAAGAGGACTGCCCCCCTTTGGAGAATCAAATTAACGCGTTGTTAAAATTAGAAGAAGTGAGGGCTCAAGCGAAACGGAAATTGGATCAACATCAACTCATTGTTAAAAGTTGGTTTGATTCTAATTCTGCCTCTGACAGAAATTTTGAGGTGGGTGACCTTGTCCTGAAATGGGACAAACCCCATGAGGGAAAGGGAGAGCATACAAAGTTTCAGAACTTATGGCTAGGACCATTTTTTATTGCTGAGAAATTGGGTCCCGGCTCCTTCCAATTACAAAGTCTAGAGGGACAGCCAGACACCTATCCGATGAATGGCCAAGCTCTAAAAAGGTATTTCACTTGATGACAATCCCGTGTACACTGTGTAAATATTTTTCGTTTGTTTGCTTTTCATTTTTCTTTGTTGTTTTGGCTTTGATTCTTCCCTTATGCTTACCAGTTTTTATTTTGAAACACATATACCTGCATCATGAACTGTTTCAGACAAAGAGAACAGAAACATTTATCCTCTGAAATGACTACTGAAGATTGTTAAAACATCAATTATGATACTTTTCTGAAGTTTGCATCCAGGTTAAAGAAAGCTTGTTGTTTCAAAAGGGTTTCTTGATTTCAATCTGTAACGGAAGCTTTCACGATCATCCATAAAAATTTCCTCTTACGTTGTCCCTATTCCTTAAGAGAACAACTCAGAGATGTCTCCCTGCCTTCGAAGGTCGGTTTATAACAAACTGTCTCTAGATCTTAATGAAGGACAGTTAAAAATTCTCTCAAGGTCTGTAATTTATTAAAATATGTCCAAAATATCAAGATTTTCAGCATCACCCCACTCGATTAAATATCTTTAAAACTAAATAAATCTTCAGAGAGCTGTGGGAAGTGTTTGTAAACCCACCAGGATACTGAACAGGTCTATTGGAAGCGGGTAAATTCATGTATGACACCAAGATAACTTTGTCGGGGTACTGAACAGGCCCGCTGGCAGCGAAGCAATGTCGGGTATATGAAAATTCTCAGATATGAAATCTTTTGACCTTAAATGTCCTTCGTTTTGATCTAAAACTTCTTGGCAGGATACAAATATCGAAGTGGGTTAAATGGCATCCCTGTCGAGGCTATGGACGCCTGCTAGAAACAGCGGCTCTGTCAAAAGTATTGAATATTTTAACCTTAACATCGTGACTCTCTTTTGTCGAGATTGTCATTAGTTTTCGTCTTTTAAAATAACAAGCAATTTGAAACTGGAATTTTTTATGATTGATAATGATGTTCAAACAGTTTCTTGGTTGTTTTCGAGTTGAAGTTTTGTTGATTATCCTAATCTGTACTTGTTCATTTGGCAGAGATAATTGCTTCTACCAATGTGTCTCCATTTTTGGCAGCCATATTAATCTCTATTTTTACCAACTGCCTACACAGGGTTTTTAATTTCTCATCATTCATCGCAACCTTTCTCTTTAAACAACACCATTATACGTCGTTTTCTGCGTACCTGCTTTTCAATTTCATTTTCATGACTGCAAGCGTGAAAACCCATAGTTCGAATTCATGTTTGATTACATCAAAGGGTTAATGTTCATTTGGCTTATCATGAACCTGATTGTTTACATGGTTATCACCCCTTGGTTTTCTTAAACACCTTGGTTACATATGTATCAAAATGCCACCCATTTAGCATTTGACTATTGTTAATATGGTTTTGATTTTTTTGATGCAATGGTTTATTTGACATATTGATTTTTTGGTCAAATCGTGGATATGAAATTGTTCATTTGACATTTTGATCGAATTTTTGGATATGCATATAATGGTTTTTTAAATGTTATGAATTGTATGTACCATTACACCAAGGTGTCTTTCAAGTACAACCTGATATGATGTTCTTGCATGGCCTCGATCTACACCACTTTCCTCGCACACATGGCATTAACGCTCCTTCTTATCATTTTGAGCTGCCTTTGCATTGTGTTGGGGAATCTCAGGGCAAATGGCTCTATTTCTATTCTGTCAAACCCTATCGCTGAATACCCTGTCAATTTTGTGTTGTTATCCATGGCTCCCGTGGTGAGAATAGAACCCAACGGTGCCCAGAATTTGTTATTGTTTGATAATGCCCGAGAAGACTTAGAGAGGAATGGTTGGCGGGTCTTTGTTGAGAAGTTCGAGGGTTTTAATTTGGTAGTTTCTCAACAGTTCGTGCTAACGTTCGATGGTTGCAGAGCTAAAATTGGAGATGTCCAGCTTGAGTTAAACGAAGATTTCATTAGCTCAGCCACTGGTCTACCAGCCGTGGGACAAAAATGGTTTAAAAACTCAAAGGTTGAGGAGGTTCCCTGGTCACTGTCGTTTACCTCAAGGAAGATTACTAGCTGCGGAAAAGGTATGCTCGTTACAGCTCTAAAACCTAAATGGCACGACTTGTTAGCTATTGTCAAGCAGTTCGTTACCTGTGAGGGTAGATATGGTTAGGTTTTCTTATATCACTTGCGGTTGCTCATGAGTTTTATCGATTTTCCTTTAAATATGCCCTATTTTCTCCTTCAAAGTTTATACAAAATGGCAAAGTGTTATAAAAGACAGAAATCCGATTCTATCCTGTTCCACCACTATTTGATTAAAATTATTATGGTTCATCAGTTGAAGTTAAACGGTGATTGTTGGGACGCCTTCCTGTTAAGGAATGGTTTTGCTAGCACTGAAATAGGACAGGGTGACAAGTATGGCGTTATAGAAACCCTCGTCGAGCCTGTCATTCCCCCTCCTTCGCCCTTGCCCTCTGTGGAACCCTTGACCTACCCTGACACTACCCAACCCGACACTCTACCTGATTCGTATCCAAAAGATGGTGGTAAGCCTGTTAAAAAGTCTGTAAAGAAAAAGTGTAAAGGTAACAGTGATATCAATTACAAGGGTAAAAGGGTTGCACGTTGGGTTTCACGATGTGCCCGAAATAAACCTAAGGAAAATGCATACCAAAACCCAATTTTGTTAAGCGAGGATTTCGATTCGGAAATTGAACGATTTCTAACTGAAGAATATCCATATTCGTATGGACTTTTCTCTGGTAAACCCTATGATTATGTGACGAACCTCCCAGTGTGTCTTAAAGACAACCCCGACTTCCCTGGAATCAAACTCGACAGAGAACCTGCAAGTCTAATGAAAAATTCCCCACCTGCTGATACACATTCTATTCAGCTACAGTGCAACGAATGTCAGTCATGGCTCGATAGGTATTACAGAGACGTGCCTTTGCTTCAGTCTCGGATCAAGTCCTTGGAGGACCAGGTGAATGTGCTAACAAAAGAGAATGATAGACTACAAAATGTAGCTCAAACCAATGATAAAAGACAAAAAACCACAGGGTCTGTTGTTTTTAAGAACGTGGAAGCGGCGACTGCCATTGTGAATTCGAAAATTGCTTGATTAAAAAAAATCCATGAATCTGAGGTATGGTGTTTTAAAAATAATTTTAGGATGATTTTGTCTTTGTTTTTAATTAGAATACATGATATGTTTTCTCAAATTGCATCTAGTCTGTTTTGATTGATTTAATAAAACAGGATTCTAGTTATAATTATAACTAGCTACAGAATCGTGAGATTCTGTAGCTAGTTACTAAAATTTGAATTCTTTGTTTTTACAACTAAAATGTAATATGAAATCGTGTATTCTTGTGCGTTTACAGGTACATACAATTTCTAAAGAAGATTTGAATTGTTGGTGGCATCTTTCAACATGCTATTTCTTTATATGGTTTTAGAATAGGCTGTTACTTTTGATAACAATGAGAATCTGGGAGGTTGTATCCCCCACAATTTTTGGAACAAATTTGATGATTTCCACAGGAAATGTTTTGATCCTGTGGCCTTTATAAATGTATTGTGTTGTAAACCAAGAGCCATCACTGCCTAGGAGCAGAAACTATGGATTTATGATTGACAAACTTGAATGGAAGTTGATGTTGGTATAGCTTTAGCTTTGATATGTCATATTTTTGTTCAAGTTTTGCTCATTTTGATTTGTAATCAAATTATGACTACTTTAGATATCATGATTTATTACAGATTGATGTGATCGGATTTATATGATGTCCATGTTTTATGTCTCTCGTATTATATACAACAATTATCCTGTTCAAATTTGATGATTAGAAGGTTAATCTTCTTTATTAAATGAGCAGTTGTATGCAAATTTTTACAGCTAGATTTATCTTAATGTGATCATTTGTCATCTTATAGAATTGTTGTTACTACTTCTCTCATGTTTTTTTATTAGCATTCGATCATTATTGTTTCCTGTTTACGAGAAGCATTTGGAAAATCTGGTGCGGGTTGACCTCATCAAACAACAAACTTTGATGCTATGCACAGGACGCATAAGAGATGTGATTACAGGTTAGTTTGCTAGTTTCATTTTATTAGTTTAATTAATATAAGAATTTCCTGTAGTCTAAATACATTGTATCGATTTTTATTTTTATTTCTCAACTAGATAGTTGCAATTTCATTTCTTGTTTATAAAAGTTATAAAAAAAAATCAAAAACACTGAATGATAGCTTCTCTGTCATAAATCAATTCATATATGATTTTCGTAGATTTCGATCAAAATTTGCATTTTGTGAATACTGTACATATGTTAGAGATTTAATCATATCGATACACTGTACATTTAATAAGTAGAACTACTATTCTATAAATATTAGTTAGTAAACTGTGAATATATTTGTTTATAATTTTCAGCAGCTGTTTGTCGTTTAGTTAGTTTCTTTAGTTTTGTTTTTTCACTTTCTTGGGACTTATATCGGCCAACGGAGCCGCTAAACCTGTCGGAGTGGATTAATCCAAACGGCTTGGGTTAAATAGACAACCCCGGACCGGATTCACTCCTCCAGTTGACGAGCGGTCAATTTCGCCCGTCAACAAGACCCACCTTATTTCAACAAGAATTTTCATTTATGTAGTCTTCCAATGGTTATGTACAATTCAACAGTTGCACCTCTTCAATATAGGAATGTATCACTTCATTATAAGTATGTCTATTTCCAATATAATAAATCATTGCGACTTTTCAATAATCTTTATATGAAAAGTCATATTCTTTTTGAAAAGTCACGACCTTTTTAAATAATAATTGATTTTTCCCCCTTTTTAATTTTTAATTCACTTTTTACCTTACCATGTGTAAATACTACCATGGTTTGTAAATACCATGTGCATTTTCACTTTTACCCTTTTTCTTTTACCTTTTTCCTTGATCCAATTTCACTTTCACTTTTTTCGATAATCCAATTTCACTTTTACCTTTTTCACTAATCCAATTTCACTTTTATATATACTCCTCTTTCACGTAAACTCCACTTCCACCTAACTTTTAAACTTTTCTTATTTATTAAATTCATATTTATATTTAATCCACTTTCATTTCCACTTTTGCATATACTATGTTTTCACTTAACTTTTCCACTTTTATATTTATTAAAGTGATACCAAAGTCACATTTATATGTAATCACTTACTAACATTTGACATCAAAGACAATTTATTCAACAATTGACTGCCTGAGTGGATCTAACCATTGGTAGTTGTTGGAAATTTTTTGGGTTTGAAGAGTCATCCAACTTCAGCCTGGAAAGAATGATGACCAAAACTTGCTACGAAATATCGACTACCGTGTTGATTTGAAAAACTCAAGGATCATCGGTGCTTCATCAAAAAAATTCCCTTCGACTACACTCTGAAACGATAGTGCACGAGCAAGTATTCAAGAGGGTGACTCGCCAGTATTCATTCTATTCATCATGGTTCTATCTCAACAGAATATACAGTCACCAAGACAAATTGACTAGACCAGTGTAGTAATTCAAATTGTCTCATTCTTTCATTTTCATTCTTTCATTATTTCAAAGCACTCGACCAGGTGATCCCCTATATTATGGTAGTCCACTCTGTTCTTGTAACTTAGTATTCCTGTAGCTTTCACTGTAGTTCCATGTCATACTTCACTATGGTATTTTTTGTATTCATGTTAACATCAATTCCAACACGATATTTCCATTAAGCATTAGGGTGTGACGGTGGTTTTAAGGAGCTACGTGGAGAAGAGTTAATGGTGTCACATGGCAAGATACATAAATGTAAAACCACTCACATAGGTTCATGACAGTGTTATTCCAGTCCTACCAGGTTGCACATCCTCCAATTCACTGCATATTTGACCATTCTCTCAATGCCACCTGGAGACAACATAGCATTCCACTTGGATACCAAGGAACTCATGAGGACCTGACAAGTCAATGATGCATATTTTTGAGCTTGTAAAAGGCCAACACCTATAATGCAGAGGCCCACCATCAGGTTGTCTACCATGATAAACCATACCACACCTATGTCGAGTCCCTTGGGACACTTCAGTGCTGATTTGGAAAAATTTGAAGCTGCCATTTTTCCACTTGTCCATGATGATGTTAGCATTATGTCATCCAAATTTTTCACATTTTATCCAACTTCAAAAGGATTTGAACTATAGGGAAAAGGACATTTGTTCCAAACTATAACATCCCGCTCTACTTAGCACACTTTTATTGACTTATTCTTTGAGGACACTTGTGTGAAAGTGATCCGGTTATGGTACATTGTGATTTCATTTCGATTGTGGATTATACATGATGATGATGATGATGTGTTGTGACTTATTATTATTTGATGTATATATATTGGCAAATGTTATTGATGAGTTTTTCAGAGTATTCAGGACACATGACATGTTATGGATGTTGATGGAATCAATGGACTTCCTTGGACTCCAGATTGAGTCAGGGAGTGAATTGTATTTTGATTGAGTATTTCAAATTATTGACTTGTGACATATGATTGACTACAATATGATTTATGTATATGGATTATTGACATGGTTTTTATTAGTGGATGCAGGCATAACGATGCTTTCTAATTCGACTCACATAAGGAGTAGAGGGGCCATGCACAAAAACAAGACATTGAGCGAGAGGTGTGGCAGTGTCCCTGTCACAACCTACTAGAACTCTCGTCATGGTCTGAACTGTAGTTTAATGATTACCTAGTTCGAGAATATAATGATGTCGTGAGGGTAGACTGAGACAGTTTCTCACGAAGATTCTGAGTGTGAAATAAGGTGGATTCAGTATTCCTTATAAGCCCTTAGTCTCTCACAATGTTGATTGAATGGAGTGTTGACTCCAAGGGTCAAACAAACTTCCAAAACCAGTCAAAGGCGAGTGGCACCCTTAGAGAAAAGAGGTGTGTCTTGAAGTGCACGTTGCATATTAAAACTTGAGTCAATAAATATAGGTGGCTTAGAAAAAATTTAAATTATTAGACCTTGTTGGATTAAAATAATTAATTAAACAGTGAATTTATTAATTATAAAGCACAATAAAAGTCTAAGCCTAAGTCTAAGTATAAATTTAATTAAAGGACTAAATGAATTATGACCTAAGTTAAAATATTGTAGAATAATCAAAGACTAGGAAAAAGGGGAATAAAATCTAAAGATTGGATAAAATGCACATGTGTGCATGAAATTAATAAAAGGGATTTTTAAAATAGAAAGAAATAAAATATGAGAGAATAGGTAAACACATAGAATAGTATCTAGAGTCAAGCTATCACTAAAAAGACTCCTAATCCAACTCTAACAAATATCTAGTTAGGAGACACTCATTAAATGAGAATATCTAGTTAGGAGACACTCATTAAATGAGAATATCTAGTTAGGAGACACTCATTAAATGAGAATATCTAGTTAGGAGACACTCATTAAATGAGATTTTGGGGAACAAAGGGACAACTAAGAGAAAAAATACGAACACATTGGGGAAATGTGAGGGAAATTGGCTTTTAAAATAAAATAAAATTGATAATTACTTGTGCAACTTGGGAAGAGTGTGACAAGTGTGTGGATGAATAATCATAAATAATTTAATCTAAAACTTTAATTATTTGTGCATGAGGACATTTGTCAGTGAGGACATTTCTATAAAACAGATGGTGATGAAGGAAAATGGATCTCAATTTTTATGGTACTGTTATGCTACCAAATTTTGGATTGACTGTGTTTTACTCGTGAGAGTTGGGATTTCAAGATTGAGAAAGAGTGGAAGTTCTTCCTTGTGAGGCAAGCTTGGAGCTATTGTGTTCTAGTTTTTGTGCTTGGCTCCTTTGTGATTCGGGGGGATAAGGGGGAAGAAGAGTACCCCTAGAGTTGGTTGGGAGGTACCGGTGAAGTCATTCAATTAGCAGGAAAAGGAAGAAGGATGGTGCGCAAGTTTTCCAGTTGAGGAGATTCCTCGGTATCCACTCCTTAGTCACAATATTTAATTTTTAAATTCTTATTGTGTATAGTGTAGAAAACGGAGGCTGATCGAGAATCGGATTTCGGCAATTACAAACACCAAACACAAAAACAAAATATAATGCTAATTGTCGAATCGTGAAATGCGATCAAGCTGTGAGCCCAACACTTCGGGTTTCAGCGTTTGGTAAAACAAAAGAACTTCGTGCACATTTAACAAGCAAGTCCCGAATGTGAAATAAGGTTTATTGGAATTCGGGGTTCGTCATTTACAAATGCCCAACACAAACAAAACAAAACTATAATTGTCAAATTGTGAAATGTGAATAATCTTTGGGCCCACCACTTCGGGTTCAGGATTTTGAGACTAAAGAACCCCACGCACTTTTAAAGAAGTAAACTCCGAATGAATATGGGACCGGGTTCGCAATCGGTAAAACCAAATAATTGATGTGTTTAGTCAAATTGAAATCAATATAATGAATCTGATCAAGAAATGAAACGAGTTTACAAAATCAATGAAGAACAAAATATAAACGGAGAAAATACCTCTGAATGCACAATAGCGAATTCGATTCAAAATGTTTTCAAGATACAAAAAAAAAAAATTACAATTTTTTTCTGGTATTTATACAAAAGCTAACATTAATTCCCTAAATCAAAAATTTCCCCTTCGATCTTAGAAAATATGTAATTGAGGTGGTTATGTTGTCTCGTGGCCTGCAAAGGTTAAGGCGACCACTGCTAGCAAATCCATCGATGGTGTCTCGAGGCTTGAAAAGTCAAGCCACCAATTTATCGTTTTCACAGAGGCAGTGAAATGATTACATCCTGACATACTCCCTCTTAATCATTTCAAAGAAAAACGAACTAAAAAATATGTAAAACAAAATTGTTGTAAACAATGCATTACATCTTGCAGACCCCAATATTTCTTCTATGGATTTTAAACAATTCATTTCCCAAAGGCTTCGTAAATATGTCTGCAAATTGTTCTTCAGATCTGTAGAACTGAACATAAATCTTTTTACCAGTTACTAGCTCTCGAATGAAATGATACCTTGTATCAATGTGCTTACTCTGTTTGTGAAAAACATGATTCTTTGACAGTGCAATGGAAGATTTATTGTCACAGACAATTTGGGTTATATCATTCTGGTCATGCAACAATTCATTCAAGATCCTTCTCATCCACACAGCTTGACATGCAATTGCAGTTGTTGCAACATACTCTGCCTCAGTAGAAGATAGAATCACAATGGGTTGTTTCTTTGATGCCCATGCCACTGCTTCATTTTCAAGACTGAACACATACCCAGATGTGTTTTCCCTGTCATCAATGGAACCTGCAAAATCACTATCAGTATATCTAATCAACTCAAAGTTCAAGCTTGATGTGTATTGGATACCAAAATCAGTTGTTCCATCAATGTATCTCAGGATCCTCTTTCCTGCTTGCCAATGAGTACTCTTTGGAGTCTCCATGAATATGGAAATTAAACTTACATCAAACATGATATCAGGTTTCGTTGTTGTTAAATACATAAGGATTCCAACCAGCCTCTTATACAGAGTTGGATCAACATATAATCCCTCATCATACTTGCTAATTTTAATACCAGTTGCCATTGGTGTTGCAGCTGGCTTGCAATTCAACATTCTAAACCTTTTCAACACTTCATTTGCATAGTTAGTTTGACAAATGAAAATGCCATCATCAGATTGATCCACTTCAATTCCAAGAAAATACTTCATCAATCCTAAATCAGTCATCTCAAACTCTGATTTCATGGCATTTTTAAAATCATCTACAGAAAGATCTCCAGTAAAAATCAGGTCATCAACATACAAATAGACAATCAAAATTTTACATTCCTGGTTTACCTTTGTATACAGAGTTGGTTCACTTGGACTTCTGTTGAATCCAACACTGATCAGGTATTCATCAATCCTGCTATACCAAACTTTGGATGCCTACTTCAATCCATATAAAGCCTTCCTTAACTTGTAAACTTTATCTCTATGCTTATCAATCTCATAACCCGGAGGTTGTCTAACATAAACCTCTTCTTCCAAATATCCATTTAAGAATGCATACTTAATGTCCATCCGATGAATGATCCATCTATTCTGAGATGTAATATCTAAGACCATTCTCACAGTGTCAATTCTTGCTATAGGAGCAAATGTTTCATTGTAATCAATGTCGAGTTGTTGACTAAACCCCTGAGCTACAAGTCTTGCCTTGTACTTTTCAACTTGACCTTTTGCATTCAGCTTAGTCTTATAAACCCACTTAACACGAATGCTCTTCTTACCTTCAGTTAAATCGACAAGATCCCAAGTGTTATTTCTTTCAATGGAATCAATCTCCTCATCCATTGCTTTTATCCAAAGATCCTCTTTAGCAGCTTCATTAAAACTTATAGGATCACATGCCATTAATGCAAAATTTGAAACTCGATCTACTTCTTCATTCTGATCATACAATTATCTTAAGCTCCTATTCTTATGTCCTTTAAATTTTTTTCTTAATGAAGCTAAAGTGGGATTTGATTCACTACTTACCTGTGAATCTGATTGATATCCACCATGTCCAGATGGCTCACCATGCTCATGAGTTCTGGGTGTTCTAAATTGAGATGGCCTGAAATTTGGTGTTTGCCTTGTTGGAATTCTTGTTGCAGACGTATTTTCATGTGGAACCATATTTCCATCTCCTACATCATGCTCGGCTCCATCATCATCTTCACGGGGTAACACAACTCCCTCTGAAATTGATTTGTCAATACTTCCATCCCAAGCTTCATCTTCTTTAAATTGAACATCTCTGTTGATTACATATTTTTGGGTGATGGGATTGTAGACTTTATATGCCCTAGTGATCTAGGTGGATATCAGTGGCCATCCACCTCTTCTTACTGGCTCAAAACAGTTTTCTGCCAATTTTGGTAATTTACTATTTTTAGCAGGTTTTAACTTCTAAGGCCATTTTGAGGGCCTAAATGAAGTTTTTTTGAGATCGAGGTTCTCAATGATAGATGAAGGCATGATTGAGCCCCAAAAATGAATCTCCTCTATGATACCTTTCCAACGAGCTATCATACGCATAAAACAGAGATCGTATGCAAAAGTTACGACCCCGGGAATTTGATGTACTAACTTACCCAAACGGGGCCCACGTGACTTTTGGCGCTCCATCTCCCAGGGTTAGGTTTTTGGATGTCTAGGGTTTTTGGCATTCCTGTTTATTGTAAAAAGGCCTTCAGAGCCTCATTGTAATCATCTTCTTGTGAATGCGAGTAGCCGTCACATCTCTTCTCAGAGATAAG
>SNQJ01S0012883.1:144650-198616 GCA_010110895.2 Picea sitchensis | reverse complement strand
TCTCCCCCTTACATTGTACTATTACTTTTCTTCTTTGCAACCAACAACCTTCTCTCTTTTGGCAACTCCCCCTGAGTTTTTGCTTCTGTATGGATATTTCATCACATTCTTGTTCTTTATCTGTGCGCTCCTTTTGGAAACAATATCTTCATTAGAGTCACTTCATACAATGAAATCCAATGGCTTATATCAATATTGCATCTTTATCTCTCAAGTGTCCTTTTCTTCCAATCAATTGAGCTACATAACCAAAAGAGTCATGGATTTACTTTTCTATGATAAATTCTTTATAATTTTGAATCCCTCCTTTCATTGTGTTCTTTGTTGTCCATCTGCAACGTATCACATATAAATGTTCCTTGATTCTTCAATTTTTTGTATGCCTTCATAACTTATTTACTTGGTTGATTTACTTTGGATGCTTGAAGGATCTCTTTTTCATCTTATTTTTTTAAATTGGTTTCAATCACTATTTTATTTCTTTTATAAACATTCTTCTCTGATCATTCAGGACTAGTTCTTTTTCCTTCACAAAAAATTGACTGTCAACTTCATGGTCTTCTCCCACATGTCCCATCCTTTTGAAAAGTGTCTCCTTATCTCTAGTAATATCAAATTCTTCTACCTCTCTTTTCAAGTTCTCCTTAGATTTATTTCAAGATGTTGATTTTATTCCTTAGTGTGATTGGCATTAAGAGAAATAGTCCCATCTCTACATGAAATCGGTTTTCTGGTCATACCTTTTGCAAACTTTGGTCCACTACTTATGTGACTTGAGAATTTATTTTTGCTAGGAGTTTATTATGCACTAGCATGGGTTTATTTTCTTCTTGTTTATGTTTCCTCTTGCAATTTTTTGTAGTATCTTTCTTTTCTTTAGCGATGGCATTATGTTCTTTGTTTTGTGCATACAAAGCTAGTTCATATTCTTCCTTATTTTCTTTTTCTTTTTTTCTCTTCCATACATTTTTGTATTCTTATCTAGAAAATATTTTTATTTTGATTCTACAATCTTGTGCTATGTGTCCATAGTTATTGCATTTGTAAAATTCAACTTTGTGATGTATGGGAGAAAATAGATTGTAATTTCTATTAATATGCCCATGACAACCTCTAGTCTTGATATCCTTGTAATTCTTGTAAGATATTTTACTCTTGTTTCTCATATAATTGTTTCTTTCATAAGCATTGCAATCTACTACCTTATGGCCAAATATTTTGAAATAAAAACAATAACCGAGAAAGATATTTTGATACCTAGTTATGAAGGGTCTTCTTGACGAAGCATTTATTCTAAACTCATTCTTATATTTCTTGAGTGAAAAATCGGTCTTTTTTCGGTCATGATTTCCTTCCTTGTGGTTTTCTTCACTGTGATTGGATATTTTAAGAACACCTACATAGCTTTTAGACTTCTCTTCGATTTTCTTTTCTAATGATTTAGATCTTGCATCCTTTTCAAGGGTCTTTTGTTTGTGGTCATAACCAAGATCTATCTTGATAGATGGTGTCCTTTGATAATTGAGGATATTAACTACAATTAAAATAATCCTTTCAAATTTTGATTTTGTATTCAACTAGGTAATTCTCTTCTAATTCTTTTCTTAGAGAGGCATTTTTTGTTCCAAGTTTCTCATAGCATTGATCCTTTTCTTTCAATTGATTTTTTGTTAATTCATTTGTTACTTCTTCTTTTTCAATTTGAGCTTTAATTATTTTTTTATTTTTCCTCAAGGCTTTGTGAAAAATCCTCCTTTAGTAACATATCCTCTCTTCTGAGCTTTGCGATTTCATTTTGATCACAGGTAATCTCTCCTTTAGGATGAACTTTCTCAGCCTCATATTTCTGCAATTCATTCTTCATATTTTTATTCTTTTCTTTGAGTTTGTCTATTTCTTCTAAGGCACAAATAAGTTCTACTTCAAGATCCTCTTCCACTTTAATATTAGGATTTTCTTCTTCTCTCAAATCTGTGCTTCCTTTTTCTGATTCATCATATTGTGGATTTAGGTTTTTGAATAGAATCATTTATGTTTCACTATCACTCTCATCAGAACAAATGTGGTCCTCATTGATATGTAGATTCTTCCTTTGTCTGTAGGGATTTTATCGCTTCTTAGTATTATCATTCTTGTAATTTATGAATATGGAATCATCCTTTTCATTTTTCTTTCCAATTTCTAAATAAGGGAATTAAGTTGCACAATGTCCTACTTCTTCACAATTAAAACATTTAAAAAGATGCTTACCTTTGCTTTTTCTTGATCCTTTCTTCGGATTCCTAGCCAAGTTGGCTTCTTCAGCATCCGATTCACTATTTGAGTTGTCACTTGTTTCATATTCTTCTCTCTTTGTCCATTTTGAAATTTCTATAGTTCCTTTCTTTGCATAAAGGTCTTGTAACTTGTCCCACAATTGTTTAGTTGATGTAAATTGTCTCACTTTGGATTTTTCCAAATCCAATAAGTCACTCAAAATGGAATTCCTTGCCATTATATTATTTTCACTTTCCTCCTTTGTAGTTGCAAGTGTTCGTGTAGCTTTTGAGGGTGTGTAACTAGTGACAACTAATTTCTAGACATCATAACCCAATTCCTTCATATATGTCTTCATTTTTATACTCTAGAATACAAATTATGTCCCATCAGACAAGGGATTTTGCATCTAATCCATGTGTGCTACATGGATTCACCTTCCAGTGGTTAGACTGTTTTGAAGGAACTCACTCGGATACCAATTGTTAGCACACTTACTTATACTAAGCAAGGGGGTGAATCATTATAAGACTACTTTTTCTTTTCTTACAATATTTCTCAGTATATTATTTTACCAATTGTAGCATTTAATGATAAATATACAACCATGTAATCCATAGTACATAAAGATTTAACATGGAAACCCAAATGGGATAAAACTAAAAAACAATTCTTTGATAAGATCATGTGGGAACCAACCTACAATTACAATGCTTGCAGGAACCAACTGGCTTGAGACACCAATATCCTCTCTTCAGGACCAACTCAACAAAAATGTTTGCAAGAACCAACCCACATGAGACACCAATTCCCTTGGTTGAGCACCAAATCATCTCTCCATGTATGCACCAAAATACAATTGATATATTTGCAGGAACCCAACTATATGAGACACCGCTCCCCTGATTTGAGAACCAAATTAGCAACAATGTTTGCAGATACCAACTTGTAGGAGACAACACTCCTCAAACTATCAACAATTCCACAATATCTCTTTCGTTCCTTCACCTGTACAAATATTTTTCTATTCCTTTGTTGTCACAACACTTTCCATCAGTTCACAATCTACATTATTTTAGAAGTTCCTTCGACCTTGCACCTCGCAACCAACCTTAGATAATTACAACATCTTCTCTTCCATTCTATAGCATCTTCAAACCTCACAACCTCACAACTTCACTTCCATAATTTTTGTTTACACGACACTCTCATATCATTCACAAAAAAAACATGGCATCGTTATTTATACACTCCATTCCTTCACATATTTTTCCACATACAAAAGTGTGGGCTCGAGAGGTCAACTCTATTTTTCTTTAATCTCCATAAAATTAGGATGTACAAACCTTCGAAACTGTTCCTAATTTTCTCTGGTTTCACACTTGATGTGCTCACAAATCACCACACAGACCCTTAATGCTAAAAAACCATACGATTTGATCCTTGATAGATCTTCGACCATCAATCTATTCATCGTCACTTGAGCACACAACACTACCCCATTTCTCAAAAATTGTTGGATCAATACAAGTTTAAATGTCAGTATTTGATTTGTTCATTTGATTGGTCCCCACATAATGGGACCACCAAAATATTGGGTATTGGTACTTTGAAACACACTAAGCTCTAAATTTGTTTTCCAAAGCCCCAGTATGGAACCTTTCCTATGCAACTTTGTATTATAAATCTATTAGTGAGGGCCTAATTCAGTCAAATTATGCCACATATCGACTCATCACTATAACCATCGAGATAACAAGATATTGACCCATCGGGTCTTTAGTGTTGTAATTGTTATAGAAAATTTTTCCACACCCCATGCATCTTGATTTGATGGCCTTCCATTTACCTCTATAGACTTAAATTCCTCTTTTTTATCACTCTATAGTAAAAAATACATATTTTTGAGCATACATGTGACCTACAATTATACAACTCATATATACGCAAGTTGCTCCATTACAACCCGTGTACATTGGGTTTGGTGAAAAAAATTTAAAAATATTTTGGGTTTTCATGCCATGTCACATGATCCATGATCCTTGACCTTCCATATACTGGAAACACTTTGAATCGACCAGTCAATTCTATTTGGAGGCTATAAATTAATCCATATACAAGCCTTGAGGACAATTCATCATTGAGAGAAAAGACACTCTGGAGAAAGTTTACCTCATAATTAAGTCTGCATCCCTTTTTCCTTGAAAGTATTAACTTCTTGTGTTCATCCCCCAAGCTCTTTCTATCTTGAGATGGAGAACTTCATTGACTCCTACTACTTCTAAGCTTTCCTTTGTGGAGGATTGAAGTGGTGGACGCCCAACTAGAGGGACTTAGTTTCTCAATTTTGATATGTGTCGTTACAGACGTTTGTCACCTATGTACTTATGTTGATTACATTAATAGAAATACTCTTTTCTCATCGAATTGATATATTGCAAATATTTGTATTACTTTCCATGGGTGTATTTTTTATGTATGTTAATGGATTATGATAATTTATATGCTAACATTATATATCATTTCCAATTTCTTGTGACTCTTAGTTATTGAGGATAAGTTGCAGGTACAAATATTTGGGTCGTGTGCTCAATGGGGGTCTTATTTGGATGTCCAAATGAGTATCCTTCTCTTGTTAGAATTTTCATTTATATAGCATACTTGATATTACATTTAATTTCAGAGTGTCATTCCATTTGTTGTAGTTTTCCCCTAGCCATAGAGAGATTTTTCTCATAACAAAATTGACGACTCCACTGGGGAAGATCTCCCTTTTGGGGTATTGGGTGTTTTTTCTCCTTTATTTTCTCTCTGTTTTCCTGAGTTTCTTTGTCTCCTATTGCTTCACAACCTATATTTTTCCTTTTACATAAGTTTCTTGACCTAACCCTTGCCCAAGCAGTGTCTTATTTGGCATACATGGGTTTTCCCTTGACAATCACATACATACGCGAGTTGTCCGTCTTTAGGGAACGTACATATGCTTTTGTTCCCCTAACAGTTGCGTACACTATCTTCTGAGTCTTTTTGGATGAGTTTAGTGATTTTTGGGTGAGTTTTTATGGTTGTTGAGACTTCTTACGTCCCTATTCTAACTGTTAAGTGCTTACAGAGTGATAAGAAGCCGCTTTATTGGTGATTTTTTTGGGTGAAATCCTTTCTTGTCATTTTTCTCCTTTCTAGTTTGGTGGGGTTCATATCCCTCAATCAAATCCTACGATACGAGGTTGGAATCCTCCTTCCTATAGACCCAATCCTAGCTTCATTTTTCCAGGATCATTTCTCAAATGGGTGGTCCTTCTACTTCTTATATTTCATTTATCATTCCTTCTTCCATAGTGTTGATTCCTACAAACGCTTTTATTATGGTGAAATCCCTCTGTCGTATAGTGTTTCATCTGAAAGGAGTCAGTTTTATAGTATGGAAAACCCCCTACATGAAGGTCCTTCATCTAGGGGAAATATGTATCCTCATATGAGTAATCCTTATAACGTCACTTTATATTCGCAAGAGGCTTCCTTGATAATGATATCCTTACAACCTATTATGAATTAGTTGGCAAGAGGATGCTATTCTACCAGAAATGGCCATGGTATATACTAGAACCCTATTTGGCCTGAGATATCTCAAAACCACTATTTCATGGGAGCATGGGCTTTGACGTCGCAACCCTGAATCCATTTTATGGCCACTTTATATCCCCCAGACTTGTCAAAATTGATGAATGAATATGTGCATAATGATACGTCATGGCTCCCCATCCCCACCAAGATTCCTCCTGACATTCCAAAGTTTGAAGGTAAGACCGGTGAAGAGCTGGGTGATCATGTGACTACCTTTGACCTATGGTTCCCATCTAACTCCCTTAAAGATGATTATATTCAATTGAGGCTATTTCAATGCACCCACATGGGGGTCATCGCGAAGTGGTACATCGATCTATCTGGGGGAACCTACAGAAATTTCATTCATATGGTCTTGGTTTTTCTTAATCACTTCCAATTTTCAGTTCATTACAATGTCAGCATAGAAATTTTGTCAGCTCTTCGTCAATATAAAGCCACCCACATTTTTTATCATATCCAAGAGTGGCGTAGACATAAGAGGTTGATTAAATCCTACATTCCCCCAGAGTTTCTATTGGAATGGTGCCTCATGTATTTGTTTCCTTACATTTCGAAGGATCTTTCTAAATCCAGAGTCATGTCTGAGGAAGAAGCCATCTTCAAATCCTAGCAGTTTGACCTTATATATGCTTAATTTGCGATGCTTTACGAAATTATCCCTAATGCATTATGGTCAAATTACAATCCTAGACAAAATCCTAGGCCTTATGCTGACAACATCATGGGATCCACAAATGATAAGAGTACAGACCTGGTGACCAACCAACTAAAATATTTTTCTCTTAACCAGTCTGTAGCAGGACAAGCTACGTCTTCATCCTCCACCACCTGGTCTATGGATGTGCATTATGTATAGTCGTTGTCGAACCCAAATAGTAACTAGCAACCTGGAGGGAACAAGAATAAAGGATGAGGTAGTAATCATAATGGTGGGAAGGATAATAATAATAAATCTAAGGATGAAAATAATAATTATAAATCGAATAATAATGTCGGTAAGGGAAAGAAAGAAAAGAGAAAGGTGAAGTTTCCCTATAAACTTTGTAAACATGATCACCTTACCCACTTGTGCCCCAAAATTCAGGAAGCCTCAAGGCTCATAGTGTAGCATCCCACTGTGATGACTAACCCATTTCCACATAACCAAAATATGGCCTCGGGGACCTATAACATCATAAATGCATTGAGCGGGAATCAAAACCCCTCGGTACATGATGGTGGCCATATACTCATCAATATGGTTAAGTCTCAGATTGGTGTAGCCACTCGATCTCATGATTATGGTTCTTCATAGACTGTTTTAGGTCTAGAGCCTTCTCCTCCTCTAGAAACACCTTTTCATATTGATAAGCCGGAACCTATGCCTTGTATTCCAAAAGTAGTCCTTAAGTGCTCTGCCCACAATCCTAATACCAGAGCCACCCAAAATTACTCGATTGTCGAGGATTTGGGCCAAAACCCATGCATGATGTTGGATTTCGAGGTACTCCAAACGTGTCCTTCACAGAGGAATGCCTTGCTATATTTGTTAGTAGATCTAGACCCATGTGGATCAAATGTTATCAAGTTTGATGTCAAGGACATTAATCCTCTCTTACTTTACCACGTGGCCTTTCAAATCCACATGGAGTATATGAATGTTACCATCAAACGTATTGTAATTGATGAAGGTACTTCAACATCGGTGATGTCTCTATCTTGTTGGAAATTCATTGGCTATTTGCCCCTATCTCAATTCATGACCATGGTAACTGCATTCGATGGATGTTCTTTAAGAACCCACAATATCCTTCCCTCTTTCATGATCCAATTAAGCAGAAAGAATGTTGAGGTGGTTGATGCACCTCTCAACTACAATATTTTTCTAGTGCGTAATTAGACTTACGCTATGATAACTATTGTGTCATCGATTTTCAACATTCAATGCTTTCCTCACAAAGGAAATATTGTGACGATCGACCAATTGTCATTTTTGCATCGTGGTTATACTACATTGATGGGGCCTTATGTCCCCCATATTGATAATTCTCAGTAGGAAACTAAGAATGCTGGTATTGGGATGTATTCCTCCTTGATAGGTACTTTTGATTTTGCAGCAACAATTTCATATATTAATTTTGTCTCCAGTGAGTCTTCATCATCAATGAGGTCCATTCCTTTATGTATTTTGTATTTCAATGACCCTTGGACCCTACCTTCCCAGACTGTCATACAACGGTCATTCACACATCGATATGGAAATGTCATTGTCTACAATAGAAGTTGTGTATTAGGCTATTCAAGAAGCTACCATTGACCTAAATCCTTTCTCCCCTTACACGGACGAGGTGAATCTTGTCTTAGACCCCATATGGGTCATCCAATCATATTTTTCACATCATTTTCTTGATGGTACTTTACCCTCGGATGAATCCATCTTAGAGTCCATGTCCAGTCTTGATAGGCCTTGGGACAATATGCATCAATGATTATATTTTCTCCCATATCCTGTTAGAATTGAACAGGATGAGTTTAGGTCCACCCTAAGTGATATGGTCAGTCATGCCATGGTTTCATTAGACACACATGTTATTTATTCCAAAGGAAACATGGAAAAAATTTCTCCTACCATCGTGATCAACATCTCTCAAACCCCTAGTAATATCAAAAACATATATATCAGTTCATATTGTTCGGCTAAGGAATTTCATATCTACACCGATATATTTAAGGAATTCCAGGATGTGTTTTCTTCGTCGTACGAAGCGATGCCAAGGATTGATCCCAACATTTTTGAACATGAAATTAAAACTTATCTGAATGCTAAACCTATTCAGAAACATATTGGAGATGTAAATCCTAGGAAGGCCCCCACTATTAAGGAAGAGGTGGAGAAGTTGATCAATGATGGCTTCATCTACCTGGTTCCCTTGATCGAATGAGTGTCCAACCCTATTCCCATAGATAAAAACCAAGGAATCATCTGCGTATGTATGGATTTTAGGAACCTGAACAAATCATGTCCTAAAGATAACTTCTCCACTTCTTTTATTGACTAGATTATTAACAAGTGTGTGGGAAGTGAAGTATTTTCCTTTATGGATGGATTTTTAGGTTATAATCAAATTCAAATAAAACCTGAGGATCAACACAAGATGATGTTTATTTTTCCTTGGGGTACCTTTTCATACCATAAAATTCCTTTCGGTCTTAAAAATGTCAGAGTGACCTTGTAACGTGCCATGACCTTTTTGTTTCACTGTCTTAAACATATCATCGAAGCTTACCTAGACGATCTCGTTGATCACTCTCGCAAGAGGGTATATCACTCGACTCACCTTCGACGAGTATTTGACAAATGTCACTATTATCACATTCGGCTCAACCCTTAAAAATGAATCTTTTGTGTTAGGTCTGGTTTCCTTTTAGGATTCATATTTTCTGAGCACGGGATCATCATGAATCCTATGAAGGTTGAGGCAATACTTCGATTTCCTCCCCTACGTAACATTAAAAAACTTCAGGTTTTACAGGGGAAGGCTAACTTCCTGCATCGTTTTGTAGCCAATTTTGCCAATATAACTAAAGGTTTCATGTGTCTTTTGAAGAAGGACACTTCGCTCATATGGGATGAATGAGCCCAGGAATCCTTCGATGCTCTTAAAAACGCTTGATATCGATGCCTTTGTTGAATCCTCCAGGCTACAGTAGATACCTTTTTCTTTACATTGTCACGTCCAAAAGGACGGTTGGTATGGTTCTTGTTCAGGAATTTGACAAGATCCATGAACACATTATCTACTACCTTAGCAAAAATCTAGTTGGTCCTGAAATTAAATACTTCCATGTAGAGAATCTATCCTTAGCTGTTGTACATGCGGTTCAAAGATTACATCATTATATATTACTCTGTAAGACTACCATGGTTGTGGATATCAGTCCATTTCAATACGTCCTTACCAGTTGTATCATAGGGGGGAAATAAAATAAGTGGACTGTTATTTTGCAAGAATTTTATCTCGATTATTCCTCTGCAAAATCCAAGAAATCGCTAGTTTTTGCAGAACTGATGTCAGACTTCCCTAAACTGGATGAGGATATTTTTAATGACGATTCATTTGTAGATGAAGATATCTTCCTTATATAATATTTGGACCCCTAGTATGGAGATATTTTAATCTACATTCAAACCCTCAATCTCCCCCAACATCTGTCAAGAGACGACCGATGACGTATACATTAACAGGATAAGAACTACCTTATTATTGATGAGACTTTGTACCGTTGAGGGGTAGATAATATTTTGCGTCATTGTTTGAATAATGAGGAGGATGAGGCCATTCTTAATGAATTTAATAGTGGGGCATGTGGTGGTCATTTATTCGGGCTTGCAACAACCCAAAAGATATTATGATCTGGTTATTTTTGGCTGTCAATTTTTAAAGATTTCATTGAAGCGGCCAAGAAGTGTCACCCTTTCTAGGTGGTCGCTCAGAAAATGTGCTCGCACCCAACCCCTCTTTACCCAATCGTTATCGTCGATCCCTTCACTAAGTGGGGTGTGGATTTCATGGACTAGAACCCAGCCTCAGTTGGGGAGAACCATCATATTATTGTGGCCACATATTATTTTACTAAATGGGTTGGGCCATGCCTACCATTAAATCTAATGGTATGACTGTAGAATTTTTTGTATTCAAATAGATTATAGCCTAATTTATAATCCCAAAAGAGAATTCCACTGATCATGGCAATCACTTGTAGAATGAGATGATGACAGATTTGGAATCAAAACTGGGGTTTACACATGATCATTCTTCCCCTTCTTATTCCTAGGAAAATGAACAGGTAGAGGTCGTGAATAAATCTCTAAAGACCCTTTTGAAAAAAACTGTCATGAAGAGTAAATATAAATGGCATGTGATGATTTACCCTATACATTTGGCATACCAAACCATGGTAGAGACTTCCACCGATTTCTCACCATTTCATTTAGTACACGATGTGGATTCGATTCTTCCTATTGAATGTGAAATCCCTTCCCTTAAGTTGCAAATCGGGCTCCTACCTAACATGATTGATGTCGAAGAACACCTCATACACCTAGAGCACATTGATGAGGAGTGTTGAGACACCTCTATTACTATCAAAGAAAATAAATGATGTGTTAAGGTCCAATGCGATAAGTTTTCCTATCCCCAATAGTATACTAAGGGTCACTTGGTCCTCCTTAATGACCTAGCCAAGAAATTGTTATGGGAAGGAAATTTCAACCCCATGTGGCACGATCATTATATTGTGTGATGTGTCCTAAATAAAGGAGCCTATGAGTTAGAATATTATGAGGGGAATGTGTTGGACGAGCCTAGAAATGGGCTCTACCTTAAAAGGTATTATGGTTGAGACTCCAAGCTAAGGCATGAACTTTATATATGATCCAGATTTATGAGAAAAAAAAAATGAATAATAGATTGAATACAATAACATAGATATACAAAGAGTAACATCAAATACCCATTGAAAAATAACTTCTATTGAATAAATAAATATGTTGAAACTATAACAATGCAGAACTAAAACAACTTCCTCGAATGGTGGTAGCTATCTCTGAGAAGAGATGTGGTTGCTATGTGCATCCGTCTAAGAAGAATGATTACAATGAGGCTCAATAGGCCATTTTAACATTACTCATGAATTCCAAAACCCTATAAATCCAAAAATCTAACCTTAGAAGATGAAATGCCAAAAGTTATGTGGGCCCTGATGGGTAAGTTGGTACTTGAACTTCCCGGGGTAGTAACTTTTGCATATGGCCTACGTTTTAGGCATGTGATAGCTCGCTGGAAATGTGTTTCAGAGAAATACACATTACATTGTTAAAATCTAACTCTATCTGTAGTTTGACTGTGTGAAGCCAAAAAAATATTGTTTAGAGCCCCAAAATGGCCCTGAATGTACAAAAATATGTACTGCCATGAAAAATTACAAAATAATCCATTTGAATTAGGTGAGAAAACTCCAATGTCAACCTGGAGGATATGTAGGGCTTCACATAGCCCTGGAAGTATATAACCCACAATTTCAAATAATTACATAAAAACATGCTAAACTAAAAAATGTGAAGAGGATTCAGTTCGAATAGGTGGGTGGCCACCAATATCCACCTGGATTAGTCCTCTCCCCTTTGGAATCAATGGTATCCATTGCATTGATTGCCCCCATTAGGTGAGGAAACTTATGCTGAATTTGGCCCTAGGTGAGCCACTTTCCTTGGTGTAGGATATTCCCTTCCTTGACAAGCCGATAAAGATGGATCCTCTGCTGGTGAGTTCCCTTGACCTATGTATCCACTATTTGATCAGTTGATTCATGTTCCATGTGATTGGGGTTGATCTCTATTGGTGTAAATTTTTCTATGATCTCTAAGGTGTCCAATAATGGTGGAAAATATGGCTGAAGAAGGTCCACATTGAACATTGGGTGCAAGCCAAGGAAGGGTGGAGTGTTGATCTCAAATGATTTGATACCCATATCCTTGGTGAGAATGTAAGGCCCATAGTGAAGTGGACATAGCTTCCGATGGGGCCTTGTAAGGTGCTCTTTCTGCAAATTTAACCAGACCTTGTCTCCCACCTAAAACCGGTGCGGTACCCGATGTTGATCACGGTGTTGCTTGTATTTAGCATTGGATTTCTACAAAATCTCATGGACATGTTGGAAGATGTGCTTAATCTGATCAATGAATATGGTCATTTTTTTGGCCTCAGACTGAGCATGGAATATTCATCCTGTGTGGTTGCAATAGTTAGTGCAATATCAATGGGACCCAAGGGTTGCAATTCCATCCCCACCTGAAATGGGATATGGTCGGTGGAGCTATGGAGAGCTTTGTTGTAGCTCTGTTGAACATAGGGAATACTCTCATCCCATGTACATGGATGCTTTGAGTTATACATGCGCAGGATGTGCACAATCATCTAATTGACACCCTCTTTCTGGCCATCGGTTTGGGGGTGGAAAGCAATGGATTTAGTGAGCTTGGTGTGCAATAGTGACTAGAGACTCGACCAAAATGTGTTGAGGAACATGTTTTCATGATTTGAGGTGATGGTCTACGGTATCCCAAAATGGACCCACACCCGTTCGAAGAAAATATTGGCAGTATATTCCACGGTGATGCTCTTCTTGCAGGCTATGATAATGGCCATCTTGGAAAATTGATCAACCACCACAAATACGCAATCATTTTCATTCTTGGTGGATGAAAGGCTAGACATATAATCCATACATATGGATTCCCAAGGCCTCTCAGGAGTAGGAAGATGGGTGTATAAGCCGTTCTTCTTAATCGTTGGATTTGCAATGGCACAAGTAGTGCAATATCTGATATATTTGCTAATGTCTTGTTGAAGTTTTTGCCAATAAAAATGTTTCTGTAGAATGACCACAATTTTATCCACGAAAAAATGTCCTACCATCCGACTGTAGTGAGCATCCCAAATCATCTTTGCAAACTCTCTTGTGGGAACAAAGAGGTGGCCCAGGTGGCATAACAATCCATCCTAGATGTGAAAATCAGTGAAATTTGCTCCTGTACCCAAAATCTCATAGGTGGTGGCGAAGTCAGGGTCACGCTGATAAAGTTGGGGCCACATAGGTCCCTCATGCCCACATGAATGGAGCATTGTGGTGAGTGCAGAAATGAGAGAGCGACTGAGGTAGTCAATGACATGATTTGTGCTCCATGTTTTATACTTGATGTTGAGATGGAACTGTTGTAGGTATGTGTACCACTTTTGATGGTGGTTGTTCTGCAACTTCCCATGTGTATGTATGAACTTCAGAGGCTTTTGATTAGTGTGGATGATAGTCTCCTTTCCCATAATGTAATTTTTCCATTGACAACATGCTTGCACAATGGAATACATTTATTTTTCATAGGTGGGGTATTTCCATACAATATATGAGAGTGTCTCACTATGTTATGCTACAGGATGATCATGTTAAGTGATAATTGTGCCTACAACATAGTCGGAGGCATCAGTCTCAATATTGAATGGTTTTTCTGGATCGAGTAAGGAGAGTACTAAAGTTGAGCACAAGAGATGATTCAGATCATCAAATGTTTGTTGTTGTGCCTTCCCCCATGTGAACTTTTTCTTTCCACCACCCTTGGTTACTTGGCTGAGGGCCCATGAAATATGGGAGAATCCAAACATGAACCTTCGGTAGAAGTTGGTAACTCCCAAGAAGCTCTAAAGATTGGTTAGTGTGGTTGGTACTGGCCAGTCATAGATTCCTTGGATCTTAGTTGGATCCACATGTACCCCATGCTCGTCAACAATATAGACCAAGTATTGGACCATGTTCATTCCAAAGGGGAATTTTTCCAAGTTGGCATATAGATTGTCTTTTCGCAGAGTCCCCAAACCTGTTGAATATGCTGCATGTGCTCCTCCCAAGTTTTTTTGAAGATGAGGATGTCATACATATATACCACCACAAAATATTTTGTGACAGGTCTCAATACATCATCCATAAATATCATGAAAGTTGTTGGTGCATTTGTTAAGCCAAAGGGCATGACCAACCATTCAAAGAGACCTCCTTTAGATTTGAAAGTTTTCTTCCATACATCAATTAGTTCGATGGGAACTTGGTGGTAGACAAAATTTAGGTCAATCTTGCTGAAGAACTTTTCCCCCTTGAGTTGGTCAAGAAGGTCATAAATTTAGGGAATTGGGTACTGGTTCGTGACTATGATTTTGTTTAATGATTTGTAATCAATGTAGAGCTTCTTGGTCCCATATTTCTTCTGCACCAACACAATAAGGCTTTCGAAAGGGGAGGAGTTGGGTCAGATGTACCTCTTTTGAAGCACCTCTTGGATCTGGTGCTTGATTTCGTCATTTTCCTTCAGTGAGAAATGATAGACTGGTCCATTATGTAGTGGTGCACCAGGGGTTAGATCAATAATATGATTGACTTGGAAGTGTGTCAGTACCCCGATGGGTGAGCAGAAGATGTCTCTATACTCTTCCACAATCTCATCCACTTGATTTTATTGCAAAGGGAGGATCTGTGTAGAGGTCACATATGTGATAGTAGCCTTGTAAACACTATGATTCCAATTGGTGAAATGACCTTACTACATTTCTTAGAAGATATTAAAGAAATAGTAGTAGGAAGTGCTACCTCTAGTATCCTATACAATTGTCTACCCGAAGTAATAATAACACTGCGGGGTCTAGACTCATACATAACATGTCGCTTCCACAAGTATGGTTGGCCTAAAATAACATCTCAAACTTCAAGGGGAGAAATATCACACAAAACCTTATCTTTGAAAGGCTTGATTTTGTAGGGTAGATGACATTGTTGGCTAACGCCAAGATCTCATCCTTGGCAAAGCTAACTAATGGTGTATGGATGCGAGTGTGGTGTTATTGGTAGGTCCAACTGCTTAACGATATCTGCTGAGATCAAGTTCTTATAACTATCACTATAGATAATAAAATGCAGTGGAGTCCCCTTTACTCACATATGTGAATGAAATAGGAGTCCCCCTTCCTTTGTTTCTTCTGGTTCGCTTGGTTGGAATTTGGTGGTAACGAAAGTGGTAGTGGGTTCGACATCGATGATGTACTTCCCACTTTTTGGATTTAATTCGGATTCATAATCTACCTCTGACTCAGAAGCTTTACAATCAGCCACCAATGACTACTTGGAGTGACATTCTTCGGTGTTGTGCCAAGGGATTTTATGGTGTTAACACCATTTTCCTGTTTCCTTCGACTTCTCATTACCCTTCTTGGGTTTTGTCTTGGAATGGTTGTCCTGAGAGAAACCATCTTTGCTTTGTCCCTTGTTTGGTGGGTTGATATCTCCTTTTACCTGCTTGAGCTATGAGGAATTTGCAGATACAAAATCGCACCTCCTCTACTTAAATTTATGCTCGATATTGACAACATATCTATAAGCCGCACCTAATGATACGATGTCTAGAAACTCCATTTTTGTTTTAATATATCTATGTATAAATCTATAGTATTTGAGCACCATATTTCATTCAAAGTATTTCAAACCCAATTTGGTGTGCAAATTATGGAAAATATTGGTGAAATTTGGTAATATTTGGTCCCTTTCTTGATGTAGCATGGTCCATCTTGTGTATTGGTGCTCGTAGCTTCCAACAAGGTAGTATTGTTCTTTGATGGAATCCTTGAAGGAATCCTAGGTGGGGGAGACAAAAAATATTATAGATTCCTATTTGGCCATTTTCTCAAGGTACGCATCCCACCAGTCCTTAACATGGGGGAAGACCTTGAGCAGTGCAAAAGTAATATTTTCCCTATTAGAAAAAGTGTGGACCAAAAATACCCTTTGAGCAGATTCAACCATTTTTCTACATTATCTGCATCTATCAGTCATTCAAATAATGGAATATCAAAATTTAATTGTACCTTGAATGGGCTTGTGTGGCCGCTTGATGAATATGTGTCTCCTATGGGTAGCTGTCGAAGGATCTGTGCAAAGTTGTCCATCATCTCGTTCCTTTGTCATGCAAGGGATTCCTTGAAAAAAATTTTAAAAGGATCTCATGCTCCATCATATTTCTTTTCATCCCCCATGATCTGTGGTTGGGTTCATCACGGTCAATCTTGCAAAGGATTGACTGGTTCGAGTCCCAACTTCTTGTACCCAGATCTTGTCGGGGACATGCACAAAGAAAAACAAATGAAGAGCATACCGCTATGATACCACTGACCTAGATTTATGAGAAGAATGAAATGAATAATAGATCGAATACCATAACACATATATATGTAGAACAACAACAGATATCCAGTGAATAATAACTTCTATTGAATAAATAAAATAGGCTAAAATTGTAAAACTGCAGAACTAAAACAACTTGCTCAAATGGTGCTAGATATAAATAAGAAGAGATGGGGCTACTACACCCATACATATGATTAAAATGATTACAATGAGGCTCCAAAGGTCTTTTTAACATTACTCATGAATGCCAAAACCATAGACATCCAAAAACCAAACCCTAGGAGACAAAATGCCAAAAGTTATGTGGGCCCCGATGGGTAAGATGGTACCTCAACTTCCCAGGGTCATAACTTTTGCATACGACCTCCATTTTAGGCACATGATAGCCTGTTGGAAACGTATTTTAGAGAAATACACATTATATCATCAAATTCTGACTTCATCTACAGTTTGACTGTGGCAAGACAAAAAAACATTGTTTAGGGCCCCAAAACGGCCCTAGAAGTACAAAAAGATGTATTGATATGAAAACTTCCAAAATAAACCATTTGGATTAGGTGGGTGGATACCAATATGCACCTGGAATATGTATATGGATTCATACAACCCCGGGAGTGTAGAACCCACAATTACAAATAATTATAGAAGAATGTGCTAAACTAAAAAATGTCAAAAGGAGCTAGTTGGAATAGATGGGTGGCCACCAATATCCACCTGGATCATTATATTAGTGTATCTTAGTGTATATACTTATTTTTTTTATCTTTTGCATCATCGAATTTATTATTTAGTTTTACCTTGGTTGGTAGATGTCAACGAAATATTTGGTATACTTAGGATTCGTAGATGGTGTCAATCGTCATACATGGAACATGGCTTCTGTCGCTTGGGTTATCTATTCACCTGAGAGAAAATTAGTGTCTTAAGGTGGTGTTTTTCTAGAGCCATCAATGAATAATGTGGTTGAGTATATCATCATTATAGAGCTATTATGCAACTCCATTTGACATGGTGTTCAATCTTTACAAGTTCACCTAGACTCCCAGTTAGTTGTATGTCATTTGATTGGAAATTACTTTGTGAGAGATCCTACTTTACTCCAACAATTTCTACAGGTACGACTTTTGGAACCATACTTTGATTTTATTACTTATAATCATATCCCTATAAGTTATAATCAAGTATCTGATGCATATGCTAATTACATTTTAGATTTTCATTTGTCACATAACTAAGTAAATAAAACACATTAATACATTCATCCAATGTAACATATTCAAGTAAAGTCGAAGACCAAAATGATTTTTATATTTCATCCTTTAAATTCCAAAAAATATGGTGTCAGAGTACAAAATTGGGCTCATTCCCTCCAAATACATATACGATCGGTACATTGCATAACCATGGTATCTAATCTTGTGGTGACAGATGCATATCATGATAGCAGACTACGATGTTTTCAATACATCAAAAGAGTATCACCCATGCAAGGACTACACTCACCATCTTCCTCTGCATCGCCTCTAGCAGATCCTCTACCTAGACCATAGGAATCCTGTGCGTCAAACGAGACAAGTTTCCCTAGATATTTTGGAGAAATATCTCCATGTCCCCACCTACCAGCTCATCTCCTTGACCCCCGTGCCAATGTCATGGGAACCCTTCTGGTCATCACAAACATATGTCTGGGTAAGAAAATAATTAGTAATACATGATACCATACAAAAATATTTCCATTTTTGTTTTTCCTTTATCAAATTGGAAAGAAAAATTTAAATATATATAAATCAATTCTCATTGATCTCTCCAAAGGAAGATCCTAGTGGAAATGGCATGTCATGGTCCCTTCAGTATTCTATCCCTCCATATGGATAGTCATCGATGGCTATGACATGTTTCCACCACCAGTGAAAGAGCTCATCGTAGTGGGTTGGCACCCTACCACCTCCCAACCGCCTCATCACCTTGATCCACTGTGACATGGCTCGATCATGTAGTCCAGGTGGTGTAATATGTACTCTAGAGATCAGATCTAGAACCCTCTCAAATAAAAAACTACACAGTATGGATGCGGACCCGAAGTTAATCATTCTCCCAAGTTTACAATCCGTCAACTAGCTCTTCATGTTGGCCACTAGTGAGGTGCAAAAATCTTAAATCATGGGTCTCAAACACTCGACCACATAGAACATGAGTGGCCTTGATTCCTGATGCCAACGCCCTTCCTCACAACCCGCAGGTTGGAAGGTCTACGTCAGCTCAAGATCTTTTCTTCCTTCTCATCCTGAAGAACTCAAATGTTCTTATATTTCCCTATCGATAAATCCGCACCCACAGAACTCTCGCACGATCCCCTTGTTACAATCGGGAGATCAAACTTCACGCTATCGCGAGGTCAATGGTCGAGTGTTGGATTCTCAAAACCCCGAACCCCGACAATAGTCAACACTGACCCTTTCTTCCTCCTATCGGGATTTCTCCTATCGCAATTTTTCTACTCACAATATCAAGCAACTTGCATCCCTGACTCTCGATGCTTGATACACCGAAACTCCGATGCATGCACGGGTTGACTGTTCAACTATCCTTCACTTCATCGGCACTTCGGGGTTCGCAATATCGTGAATCCTGATGCAATTGTTTCGGGACTTCTCGCCATGAAACCCCGATATGGTGTGCCACCTGTCCTCTCGCCGACTTCACTGTGGCCCACACTATTCTCGTTCTCGTCGGGATATCACATATCACAATATCGCGATTCCTGTTGCAATATTTCGAAGGTTTGATCCACGAACCTCTGATACACGATAAGCGTATAGATCCAACGACCCTTGTGGCTAGTATCAATGGCTCTGCCCCTCCTGAGATTTTAACCTTTAGAGAATATGACGTCGTATTCCCCTTGCACCTCCGCAAGATCTAATGGCCCACGGATTATCGTGAATTCTCCTTGGAG
The DNA here is from genome assembly GCA_010110895.2 of Picea sitchensis. Lineage (NCBI taxonomy): Eukaryota > Viridiplantae > Streptophyta > Pinopsida > Pinales > Pinaceae > Picea > Picea sitchensis. The sequence continues at coordinate 179,016 of SNQJ01S0012883.1, read as the reverse complement.
AATACCAACCGTCCTTCCTTTTCTTGGCGATTCCTGTGAATGACCAAGTGTTCCTCAGTGGAACTCATCCACCTGCATACAAACTTGCGATGCTTCTTGCCAACCTTCAAGGCACCACTTCTTCATGCTATCCTTCAACAAATTCGAAGGCTTTATCCTTCCTGATCTTTTCCCACGACCTTCAAGTCCTTCAGGAAAACTCTTGCACGCACTCCTTGCGGTAAACCTTCAACCACGTCTAAGTCATAAAGTCCCTCGACTCTGTGAAAACCTGCAACAGCAGTCCTTTCAACTTTCGTTCAGGTTTGCAACCCTGAACTTCACTCGGCCTGCGCACTCCTTGCATGGCTCCTGTGCCTAAATGCACCTTTGCGATGAATGAGAACAAAATCTATCTCTATCTGAACCCTCTGTCAACACACTCCTTGCGGACACTTCAGCTGCACTCCTTGCAGGAATCCTCGGCTCAAATAGAGAAACAATTGAAACTCATTCCTTCTTCCTCTCAGACTTCAATTCAGACATGAAATCATATACACAACACATAAATCAAATGTATAATAGGAAGCAAACATTCATGAGCATATCATTCAACATCAATACACAGAGAATATCCACAAAACCATGGATTTGAATCAAAGCTTTCTTCTATTAATTCAAGTATCTGTACATGGGTGTTCTTACATAGCTCTCTACATGCTCTTGCTCAAATGCTTCTAACTTGATAATGTTACAATGCACAATGAGGCTGTCTATATCCCGTTTCCCTCTTGCGCTCTACAACTGTCTAGTCTAGAATTAAATTCTATCTACTTTACATTAACTACTATAAATGCCTTCTACCTACTAAGGACAAGAGCTAAATGCTCAAGGTCCGTTTACATTACATAAGTGCACTTCATTAAATTTCCACATTAATGTTTGTGCAACAACTTCCAAGGAAATTTCAAAATGTGTGCTGGTGCTTCTCCAACTGTCTTTCGCTTCTGCTCTGACTCGCTTGATGTGGGAGATGCTCCTGCATCATACTCCCTCGCTTGAAAAATTTCATGGGATCCTGTCCATGAGCTCCTGCATGGTCTGTCCATGCTTCTGTATTTCTTCTTCAGTATCCCAGCTGGCATCTTCAACTGGATGATTCTTCCATTTGACCAGATACTCAAAGTATTTCTTTCTCCTAGTCCTCTTGCTCACTCTCTTGTCCAATATGCATTCCATCTGTGGCTTCTCTGCAACTGGCATCTGCTTTGTCCACTGGATCACTGGCTGCTTAGTTCTAGTGCCTGTTTCCTCAACTCTGTATGCGTACAAATCTGAGATACTGAATATCGAAGAAATTATGATCCCATCGGGTAATTCAATCTCATAAGTGTTTGTCCCAAAATTCTTCAAGACCTTACATGGCCCGATTTTCTTCATCTTCAGCTTGTTATATGTTCCTCTCGGGAACCTTTCCTTTCGTAAATGTGCCAGAACCAGATCAACAACCCCGAATTGAAGTTATCTCTTCCATTGATCGACTCTGCGTTTATATTCCTGGCTTGATTCCAGCAGTCGTTGCTTCACCTTGCTGTGAAGTTCTTTCATCGCCTTTGTGAAATCTTCTGCACTAGCGCTCCTAGTTGCGGTCTGTTTTGAATCCCTTAGTTCAAAAATTCCTCTCAGCTGCATACCATATACAACCTGAAATGGACTCTGTCCTGTGCTCCTATTAACTGAGTCATTATAAGCGAATTATACCTACGACAATATACTATCCCACCGGCTGTGGTGTTCTGTCACCAAGCTTCTCAGGAAGTCTCCCAGACTTCTGTTGACCACTTCTGTCTGTCCATCCATCTGAGGATGATACGCTGAACTAAATGACAAGTTAGTTCCCATCTTATTCCATAAGGTCCTCCAAAAATGCCCTATGAATTTTGTATCTCAATCTGAAACTATACTCCTTGGCAAACCATGAAGTCGAATGACCTCTTTGAAAAACAGGTTCGCGATGTGAGTCACGTCACTAGTCTTCTGACATGGAATGAAGTGTGCCATTTCGGAAAATCTATCCACCACCACAAAGATTGAATCAACACCTATTTGTGTTCTTGGCAACCCCAACACAAAATCCATGCTAATCGCATCCCACGGCCTCTCTAGTATGGGAAATGGTTGATAAAATCCTGCATTCTGCCTCCTTCCCTTCGAATTCTGGCAAATTCTACATCTGTCTACAAATCTCTTGACATCTACTCACATTCCCGGCCAAAAATATGACTCATTCAGCTTTGCGAACGTCCTGTCATGACCAAAATGCCCTGCCAATCCTCCAATGTGTTTCTCCTTTAATAAGTTCTCCCTCATGGAGCATTTCAGAATACACAGTTGATTGCTTCTGAATAGAAATCCCTCCTGGATCATGTACTCTATACATTGGCTTCTGTCTTTGAGAACTGGGTTCTCAGCTGCTTCATACGCTTCTCTGAAATCCTGATCTTCTGCGTACATGTCCCTGAGATCCTCAAAACCCAAAGTTTTGACTCGAAACTCCTGCAACAGCAAACACTTCCCGCTCAAAGCATCAACAACTTTGTTAGCAGTACCAGAAACATGCTTAATCACAAATGTGAAATTCTGCATATACTCAACCCATTTGACATGTTTATGATTCAACTTCTCCTGTTGAGTCACAAACTACAATGCATGATTGTCACTGTACAATACAAACTCTTTTGGGATCAAGTAATGCCTCCATTTCTTTAATGCCTGAATGATGGCATAAAAATCCTTATCATAAGTGGAGTATTTCACTTTTCCCTCATTCAAATTCTCGTTGAAATATGCTATCGGCCTGTCTTCCTGGCTCAAGACTGCCCCAATTGCAAATCCGGTTGCATCGCATTTCACCTGATATGTTTTCTGGAAATCTGGCAACACCAAAACTGGTTGTTCTGTAATTTTCCTCTTCAATAGATTGAAACTCTTCTCAGCCTCTGTTGTCCAGTGAAAAGACTTATGGTGCTTCTTCATTGTATCCATCATCACTGTGCTAATTCCACTGAAATTCCTGATGAACTTTCGGTAGAAACTAGCCAATCCGTGAAAACTTCGCACCTCAAATATGTTCTTCGGTGATGGCCAATTCTTGATTACCTCCACCTTATCTGGATCCATCCTCAACTCATCTGCAGAAATAACAAATCCCAAATAAATGAGTTCTGTCTTCATGAATGAGGACTTCTTCATGTTTATCAATAGCTTCTCCTGCTATAGTTTCCGCATCACTATAGCCAAATGCTTCAAGTGTTCTGCCACTAATTTACTGTAAATCAGTATGTCATATAAATACTCAATGACAAATTTCCCAATGAACTCCCTCAGGACTTCTTTCATCAACCTCATGAAGGTACTTGGCGCATTTGTTAAGACAAATGTCATAACAAGCCATTCATACAACCCTTCGTTGGTTTTGAATGCTGTCTTCCACTCATCACCTTCTCTCATGCGAATATGATGATATCTGCTTTTCAAATCAATCTTTGAAAAATATTTTTCTCCACTCGGTAATGGAAATCTATACCTGATGGTTATCTTATTTATCTCCCTTGAGTCAGTACACATCCTCCAGCCTCCTTCTTTCTTAAGACTGAGTACTGTTGCAACAAAACATGGACTCAAGCTTTCCCTGACTAAACCTTTGTCCAATAAATCCTGGACTTGCCCTTTAACCTCTTCATTCTCCTATGGCATCAATCTGTATGTGGCTTTATTTGGAAAACTGGCTCCTGGTATGAGGTCAATATGACGACTCACACTTCTCATCGGTGGCAACGAATGAGGTAGTTCGTCCACTACTATATCAGCGAACTCTTCCAACAGTTCCTGAATTTCATCTGGTAAATCATCCACTCTTGTTCTAGTCAGAACAATCCTCGGTTTCCTGACCACAAAGAATTGTGGATCCTCTTTCTTCTTAACCTCTATAAGAAGTTCCTTCCCACTCATGAGGAGTACAGTGTTGCTTACTTTTGGCTTCACCTCCTTATCCTTAATTGGAAGCAACATGTGTGTCCTCCCATTCTTCTCCAGGGTGTATGTGTTCATTCGCCCATCATGAATCACATTCCTATCATATTTCCATGGCCTACCCAGCAATAGATGAAAAACATCCATAGGAATGACATCGCATAATATCTTATCATTATATCCTCCTATCTTAAATTCAACTAAACATTGTTTAGTGACTGTTACCTGATGTCCCTTCTGTAGCCACGAAACTCTGTATGGGCTTGGATGATTAACCGTCTCCAGTTCCAGCTTCTCTACCATCTCTGTAGAAACGAGATTATCCATGCTACCACTGTCTACAATGACCTTGCATACCCTGTCCTTGGTTTTGCAAGAAGTTCTGAAAAGTCTGGTCCTTTGGACTGAACTTTCCACCTCCTTCTCGGGTGTCAACAAAGCTTTTCGCATCATAAGCGATCTTCCACCTTCAGTGTCTTCTGCCTCAACATCTTGCCTCTGTGCCTCAGTGATGTGAGCTTCTCCAATGTTCTTCTTTTTCTCTGGACACTCATAAAACTTGTGCCCATTCTTTCCACATGTGAAGCATGTGATTACTCCACCTCTTCCTCTTCCCCTGCCTCTAGTATGAGGAAAAGTATTGTTGTCAGCATAATCTCCTCTCTACTCAGTATGTTGTCCTCGCTTCTCATCATATTGTTGCCCTCGCTATGAGGTTCCACCTCTCTCAGTGTGAGTCTGAGGCTTCTTCCAGTCTTCCTTGGGCTTTTGATACTTATCTTGGGAAACTAACTTGCCTCCGAGATGACTTCTGCCTCGGCCCCTCTGACTCTTCTTTTGGCTCAGCTTTTCTTCTGCTTTTAGAGCCATTTGATAAGCATCTTCCACCGTCCAGATGGTAACCATACTCATCTCGTCCTGGATATCATATCTCAGGCCATTCATATATCTGGCTACTTTTTCATCATCGCTCTCCCAATGACCTGCCCTGATGTTCAGTTTATAGAATTCCTCAGTGTATTCTTTTACTGTCATCAGCTTATATCTCAGGTTCTACATTCTCCTGAACAGAGTAATTTGATAATCTCTCGGGATGAATTTCGCCTTCATCTTTGTGATCATCCTGTCCCAACTCTTGATCTTCTGCTTGCCCTTGCAGAATCTTTCAGCTTGTAGTTCATCCCACCACAATGTTGCGTGTCCTTTCAATATCATGACAACATGCTTGACTTTCTTGTCCTCTTCGACATCTTCGTAGTCAAAGTATGTGTCTAGAGCTCTAATCCAATCTAGAATCTCTTCTACATCCAAGTTTCTCTTGTAAACTAGAATGTCCATCTTCGCTCTTGCACCCATCCTGGCAATAGCTCCGATCAAACGCTCGTTTGATGCATCTTCAGCTACAACTTCCTCTTCACGTTTAGCCTCAGCTTCACTTTCGGAATCACTCAGATCTCTTGCACTGGCTATGCATCTTTGTGCTGTCTCCATGTCTTCGAGCCTTTCTTGGAGATCAGGCATCTGTCTCTCCATGACTGGATCTGTTATCTGCCTGCCTCTTCTCCTTGGCATTTCCCTATCCTCTGGATTAGGTGATTGCCTATCTCTCCTTGGTGGCATGGTGAATTCTCTTCCCTTCTCTGCTACAGAAAGAAAAGTATCTTTCTGTGCTCTGATACTAAACTTGATGTTGTGTATCAGAGTGCTCTTTATCTCTTATGCCAATAATCAAGCTCTGATACCAAACTTGATGCCAACGCCCTTCCTCACAACCCGCAGGTCGCAAGGTCTACATCAGCTCAAGATATTTTCTTCCTTCTCGGCCCGAAGAACTCAAATGTTCTTCTATTTCCCTATCGGGAAATCTGCACCCACATAACTCTCGCACGATCCCCTTGTTACAATTGGGAGATCGGACTTCGCGCTATCACGATGTCAATGGTCGAGTGTTGGATTCTCAAAACCCCAAACCCCGACAATAGTCAACACTGACCCTTTCTTCCTCCTATAGGGATTTCTCCTATCGTGATTTCGCTACTTGTGATATCAAGCAACTTGCATCCCCAACTCCCGATACCCGATACGTCGAAACTCCGATGCATGTACGGGTTGACTGTTCAATGGTCCTTCACTTCATCGTCACTTCGGGGTTCGCAATATCGCGAATCCTGATGCGATTTTTTCGGGACTTCTCGCCACGAAACCCCGATATGGTGTGCCACCTATCCACTCGCCGACTTCGCAGTGGCCCACACTATTCTTGTTCCCATCGGGATATCGCGTATCACAATATCGAGATTCCTATTGCAATATTTCAGAGGTTTGATCCACGAAACTCCGATACATGATAAGCGTATAGATCCAATAGCCCTTGTGGCTAGGATCAACAACTATGCCCCTCTTGAGCTTTTAACCTTTAGAGAATATGACACAGTATTCCCCTTGCACCTCCGCAATATCTAACGGCCCATGGATTATCGTGAATTCTCCTTGGAGAATACCGACCGTCCTTCCTTTTCTTGGCGATTCCTACGAATGACCAAGTGTTCCTCAGTGGAACTCGTCCACCTGCATACAAACTTGCGACGCTTCTTGCCAACCTTCAAGGTACCACTTCTTCACGCTGTCCTTCAATAAATTCGAAGGCTTTATCCTTCCTAATATTTTCCCATGACCCTCAAGTCCTTTAGGAAAACTCTTGCACGCACTCCTTGCGGCAAACCTTCAACCACACCTAAGTGTTAAAGTCCCTCGACTCTGTGCAAACCTGCAGTAGCAGTCCTTTCAACTTTCGTTCAGGTTCGCAACCCTGAACTTCACTCAGCCTGCGCACTCCTTGCACGGCTCCTGTGCCCAACTGCACCTTTAGGATGAATGAGAACAAAAGCTATCTCTATCTGAACCCTCTGTCAATGCACTCCTTGCAGACACTTCAGCTACACTCCTTGCAGGAATCCTCGGCTCAAATAGAGAAACAATTGAAACTCATTCCTTCTTCCTCTCAGACTTCAATTCAGACATGAAATCATATACACAACACATAAAGCAAATGTATAACAGGAAGCAAACATTCATGAGCATATCATTCAGCATCAATACACAGAGAATAACCACAGAACCATGGATTTGAATCAAAGCTTTCTTCTATTAATTCAAGTATCTGTACATGGGTGTTCTTACATATCTCTCTGCATGCTCTTGCTCAAATGATTCTAACTTGATAATGTTACAATGCACAATGAGGGTGTCTATATCCCGTTTCCCTCTTGCGGTCTACAACTGTCTAGTCTAGAATTAAATTCTATCTACTTTACCTTAACTACTATAAATGCCTTCTACCTACTAAGGACGAGAGATAAATGCTCAAGGTCCATTTACATTACATAAGTGCGCTTCATTAAATTTCCACATTAATGTTTGCGCAACAACTTCCAAGGAAATTTCAAAATGTGTGCAGGTGCTTGTCCAACTGTCTTTCGCTTCCGCTCTGGCTCGCTTGATGTGGGAGATGCTCCTGCATCAATTCCTGGTGCAATGAGGCCGACCGTGATATCTATGTGAGTACTAAGATGATGATATTTAGACTCAGGTTCTCAATTTCCTTGATCGGGAGTTGACTCCCTAATTTTTGTGTTCCTACAAAAAAGTGGGTGGCGATGTACTGCTCCATAGTCCTCCCACCTCCAACCCTTCGTGCCTTGAGATTCACTATCTCACCTTAGTGAGACAATATTATGATACATTATATATCGTCCACTTCAATTTTCAATGGTTTCCCATCAATATTGAAGGCCTCAGTCTCCGGATCCCAATAGTTTATCAATATCTGGAGCAACCTCACTTGAGCCCTCATTCCTTTTATGTCCTAAAATTTATAGATCCCACATATTTGCAAATCTTGTTGGGCTGTAACATATTTTTATACTACTTCATCAACCTACTCATGCTCCCTTTCCCTCCATTCAATCACCATCCTACAAAGAAAACACCAAATTTTCAGTTAATTTTGTCAAAAAACTTCCTTACAGAGTTATATGCGGGTTACCCTTATGAGAGTTGTGAATAAGGCTTCATATACACATCCATTCTTCACTTTTCCCACGTACATGAGGTTGTGTACATGACCTGATGAACTACAACTCACATACACACTAGTTTCTAACTTATGACCTCTAATACTAAAACATTTGGCACTAAAACTAAAAATTAAATCATTCAAATGGAAGAGAATGGGATAGGAACTTACTTAGTCCATATGGCTTCTGAATCTGTTGATCATGGCTCTTGAAATTGTCATTGGAATATCATGGGTAAAATGGCCTCAAAAGAACTATACGGGTGAAAAATGCAAATGGTATGGTAAAATTTTCTTATTTTTACTATTAATAGAAAAAATTTACCCACTTTATATAGTTTTACCCTATCTTTTCTATTTTTGACCTTATGCCCTAATAACGCAATGAAAGAGTTGGTTTGAAGTGGTTTTGTCTAGGGTTTTTAACAGATTTCCAGTGCCATATTTTTTGTTTGTGCCTTCGACATGTATATTCCATCATTGGAATATAGGATAGGTTCTCACCCTGCTTTTCATTTCCACATTATCCTATGACCATGATTCACATGCCCTAGGTACGAACCCATTTATTTTCAACATAGAACCTTCTCACAGCTACTAGAAGTGTCGTTATTAAGTTGTAGAGATTTACCAAACATGGGTTCCCTAGTTATAACACGTTTGTCATTTGGTTCCCATGGAGAAGTTACTCCATAGGATTGAGAGTTCCTTATAGTCCCATTATGAATTTGCGTTCAAACCCCATTTACCTACTCAATATTATTTTGACCACTACCTATGGGACTCCTCCCAAGTCTTGGTTAAGCTCTTTTCTGACTCCCGAAAAAATAAAAATATTTCTTAGTGAACTTATCTCTTTCACACTTGTTAAATGGTTTTGAAAGGATTTCTATTTTGGTATAAGTTTAACCCTTTTCCAATCCAAGTGGACTACTTACGAAAAATTAATACTCTAGTCACCATTGGCTAGAAGACTTCTGTTGGGTATTATTTTATACTTTTTTGGGCCTAGAGGACTAACATCTATGAAAAAGGACACTTTTTGAGTTAATTTGTAATCGCATCACATTCTTCTGCTTTCATTGTTGAACCTATTGTCGGCTCCCACTTTCTCGTTATAATCCCCTTGCCCCAACAATTCTCATCACTAGCTAGGAAATTCCTTTCATATATCCTTTGCATCTTCACACCCTTTACCCATAGAGGAAACATCCCCTCAAGTGTCCATGCCCCACATGTGTTCCCTTACATTGAGCATAGGTATGTTACACTCATTTCCTCTTCTGTAACATAGCATTTATTTTACTATGAAAAAAACAAAAAAAGATAGGTGGGAAAATAATATTATCTCCTATCAGTATAAGTTGTGTCACCTTTGAATATAGAACAAACTCATGAGTCCATTTCATACAAGGTTTGGGTTTATCATGACCTTAGGAAGTTGATATTTTTACTGAGATTTTACTCCTCTGATTGGTTATTCTTCGAGTCTTGATGGAGATTTTGTTGATGCCTACTGTGCCACAAAATTTTTTCAATGATCACTGTTAAGTCTATGTTGCTTGAGTTATCCATCTCTCTCATTCTCTTGTTCAAAGGAAGTATAAGCATGTGTCGGCCACTCCTCATAACTCTTGACTTTTCATGTTGACCATACCCCTAGTGAATCTCATAATCACATAAATTTGTTGTACTACCTTACACCCTGTTCCCACTTTCATCATTGGTAGGTAACCTTGAACCCAACAGATGACATCTTCTCATTGGTCATTGACTAGGGGGTTTCCCTTTTGTTTGAAAACAAGAAATATATTCACAAATTGGGGTTCTTGAAATATCTTGGATTCCATTATCCCTATTGGTGGTTTCATCCCCTTTATTGGAAGTTTTCCTCATTAGTTTCTATTCAGAGGGTCCCTTTCATTTATTGCTTGCATTTGGTGTATGCAAGAGATGCACATGGTCGTTGTTTCATGAACATTCTATTCATCCGATATCCTCCTAACCATAAAACTATTGCTTTGTACCTGGCACTGGATTACGAGAGATTCCTTAATCTTGTCCTTTCAGCGGGTCTCCTTCCATTGACTTCAACTCAACTATTCTGGAATCGACATCTAGATTCCTATGAGTACCTATAGGCTTGCAATCATCAGTGTTAGGTTCTCCCACCATCGACAATTGGGAATACATCAATGACTCATGATCAATGGATTCTTCAACTATTCAACCTAAACACCCTTATTCAGACTTATTGAATGTACTTGGTGCCTTGAAACCTACTTTCATTATCGGTGGGTTGTCTCACGTTTGTTAATAGTATACCTTAATGAATGGTATTCAAACAAAGTCTCATTGTGTTCGACTTCAACTCCTCTATTCACATAATGTAGAATTTCACCTTTGATGGATAGTGTATAAGTCCTCCAGTTTATATTAGCAACACCCCATATCTGTTGTTGTCTTTCATTGGACCAATACCTATATGACTTTAGTAATAATGGAAGATCAATTGTACTCCATTGTATATAGATATATTTGATTGATTTTGAGATTGGACTCCACCGTGTCTTGTTCATGACTATGACATCCTATGGCATATGTCCACTTTGTATTTCCTATTCATGGACATGAAAAAATATTTGATATATATCCACATGGATCTGTAGTGTAATTCATATTTGCAACCATGCAGACAGATTCAATATGGATTTTAATATTCTCATGAGTAGCTAGTACTTCCAACTAAGTCTTCATTACTCCACTTTTGGGAATTATAATGTATTTCGGCCATCGCACATACTCCTTTGACCTCACGCATTAGGGGAATTTATCATAGCAAATTTTCCCACACTCCATGCATATTTATTTGATGGAATTCCATTTCCCTCTACAGACTTCAATTCCCCTTTTTTTCTCACTCCAGAGTCAAAAATACATATTTTTTTCCATATATGCAACCTACAGTTAGACAAATCACTTATACGCTGGTTGCTCCATTACATCCTGTGTACATCAGGTATACATCAGGTTTGGTTCTAAAAAATTAAAAAATATGTTAGGTTTCCATGCCATGTCATGTGATCCATGATCCTTGACCTTCCATATACTAGAAATACTCTGACTCGACCTTTCAATTCAATTTGGATGCTATACATTGATCCATATACAAGACTTGAGGACAATTCATCTTGAGAGCAAAGACACTATAGACAAATTTCACCTCATAATTGAGTCTGCATCCTTTTATCCTTGAAAGTATGAATTTCTTATGTTCATCCCCCAAGCTCTTCTTATCTTGAGATGGAGAAATTCATTGAATCCTACTACTTGTGAGCTTTCCTTTGTGGAGGATTGAAGTGGTGGAGGCCCAATTGGAGGGACTTAGTTTCTCATTTTTGATATGTGCTGTTATAGAAGATTGTAACCTATGTACTTATGTTGATTACATTAATAGAAATACTCTTTTCTCATCCAATTGCTATATTGAAAATATTTGTATAACTTTCCATGGGCATATTTGTTATGTATGTTAATGGATTATGCTAATTTATATTATAACATTATATATCATTTCCACATGCTTGCGTATCTTGGTTATTGAGGAAAAGTTGCAGGTATAAAGGTTTGGGTCTTGTACTCAACGATTGTCTTGTTCAGACGTCCGAATGAGGTAGGATTCTAGCCTTATATTGTTAGAATTTTCATTTATATAGCATACTTGAGATTAGAGTTGATTTTTGGGTGTCGTTCCATCTGTTGTGGTTCATCCTTAGCCATAGAGATATTTTGCTCGTAACAACAATGATCCTCCTGTGATGTGGTATACTGATATGCCAATATATTGGGTCCCATCATCGGGGTATCGGATCATGTGGCCGTCGGGCCTACCAGATCACCAGTCTATTAGGCCACTGGGCCCCTAGAACCTCTAAGGTTTCATCTCAAATATTTCCCTGATCCAATATATTGGCTATCAGGCTATCTGGTCCTCAATACTACACTTCTCAAACTCCATTCTAGTATGGAACCTTTCTCATGGAAATGCATCACCAAACTCTCCAGTTCATTGGCCCACTAGGCCCCCAAGATTCAACACTATAGTCCTTAATCTATCGATCGCAAATATTGGAACCATGCTTCATGGAACTTCATCATGGGTAAATAGACCCACCGAGACACCAATCCCCAAAAACTTCAACACTGCAATGCTCCTCCAATCATCTGATATCGGATCTGTCAGTATGTTAACATGGTAGATGTTTTGAAATCCACATCAACCTATTCCATGTAATATGGATGACATGGAACTGATGAGGCCATGACATCATTTCTTCTTTAGTCTCTCATTCATACACCATGATGACTCAACATCTAACACATGGAACTGATATGGCTGTTTTAGTGGTTCTGACATGGATTTTAGTGAGGCACTAACATGGCCCTGATGTAGCATGGCACGTGGATCTAGTGTGGCATCTAAGTTGTCCATGTGGGTCATCAACTTACTAGGATATCAGTACTTCAACACTACAATGACGCTCTATCCTTCTAATATTTGATATCTCGATATTGGATCACTAGGCTATCAGGTCTAGGGATATCGACCTACCGACCCCCTGGAAATTTAACACTCTGTTCTCATGTGATATCTAATATTTGATAAATACTAGGCCCCAAAGCTAAAATTTAATGCCTTGCGCAGGGTTCTGTAGCTCTTCCATTCTTATTCAAACTAAGTGAAACCATCTTTTCATTATAAGCCTTCAAACATAATGTTCTCGATGAATGTGGGAGAAGTCAATTTTATCCATTTATTTCATTCTGATTAATCAGGACCTCCTTTTCCAAGTTCATTCCTCGTTGCACACTTATTAGATCGTTATCTACACCATCGAGCTTCAACTCTGGCTCCCTTACCAAACTCATTGCTTCTTAGGTCTTCATTTTGTTCAACATCCAACTGTGATTGCTCATCTTATTTCTACAACTAGGAAACCCTCTCTTTTTTTGTTTCCTTACACTTCCTCTATCTCACCAGTCTAGCTAGTTTGGTTCCTTTGGACCTATTTTGGTAATATATTGACTTTTTTTTAATCACGATTTGACTAATTTTAATAGTATATAGGTCCAGAATGTAAGACAATTAAACTAGTATCATGTATATATATTAGTGGATATTTAATGTATGCTTTAATAATCCCATATATCTTATGTATTTGGTTTAGATCAACACTTTATAGTGATAATGTTATAGTTTTTGTGAGTATAAAAATGTAGTTAGAAAATGTGATCTCTCAATATTACTATTATGATTTAATATGGAATATGCATAGTTGTAACATGTTATAATGGATATAAATGTGCTTTGAGAAACCTTTTATTCATGGTTAGCAACTTGATCAATGACGAGCCAGGATTTAAGGATTTAGTATTATCGATGCATATGATGGATATAATGATTGGTAATTACGTATTCATGAGCAAGGATTTAGTATTAACTATGGATATGTTGATAATTGTGTCGTTTCATGACTTTGTGAAGTAATGGGGGTTCGTGAAAAAGTGTGTGTTTAGAATCATATGGTTTAGTATTATTGATATATATGATGGATATATTGATTGGTAATTGTTTTCTCATGAGAAAGGATTTAATATTACTGATGGATATATTGATTGGTAATTGTGTTTTCATGAGAAAGTATTTAGTATTATTGATGGATATACTGATTGGTAATTGTGTGGTTTTGTGATTTGGTGAAGTAATCAGGGTTAATGCAAAAGCGAATGTTTAAAATCATATCACACTTGAAAATGAAATGTTTATGTTCTTTATGATATTGCAAGAAGTATTCACTAGAACAATGCCATACATGTAAAAAAAATCATTATGTAGATGATCTTTGGATTAAACAAGGTTAATGTAACAGGTTTTGTTTTGAATGTGTATACAATATTACATTGGGACTTGATTTGATGGCCATTGAGCATCCTATATGTCATTGTTTGGTTGACATTATATCCCATAGTATTGGGTATGTGTTATATTCTTTGCAATATTGGTCCTGTGTACTATACACTAATATGGGAGATATGGTGGGGGTTTGCGTTGAGTCTCCATTGTAAGGGGTTCAAGGGAAACACCCCTGAATTTTTTTTTTTGTGGTTTTTTTTCCATCCGTTTTTAACATTTTTTCAGCGCATGGTTTTTGTCGATGGTTTTCTAATTCCTGTTAAGGAATTAGGGGATTTTTATGCCACATGATCCTATATCTATCTATCTGTGTGTGTGTGTGTGTGTGTGTGTGTGTGTGTGTGTGTGTTGTATTGTAAATAATGAAGATATATGATGAATAAAAGATTAAAGGTGTGTCTCTAAATAGGTTGTTGGTTTTCCCAGTTTGGGTTTCCAGGGTAGAATATCGGTGTAATGTGTGTGTTCCATTGTATATTTTCTATTTTGATTAAGGCTCTATTTGCAGTAATTAATTATACAAGGTTAAAATCTAAATTTGATATCAGAAAAATTATTAACTTCAGTTGGAAGTCTTTGTCTTAGGATCCAACACCTTAAAAATGATAAAAAATCAATTAATACAATCCACTTTCAAGGGGGAAACCTTCTTTGATAACATATCCAATTCAAAATACAATATGATATGTGATAAAATGATCCTAAGACTAGGTATCCTTGGTGTGTATGTGTTTGTGTGTGTGAGAGAGAGAGAGAGAGAGATAAAGGGTATAATTATAATGGAAGGGTACCATGAAGGGTCCTAGATGACATACAATTATAATATTATAAATGTAATAACTCAATATCTAGTTATTAATAAGTGGTATGTTTATGTATTAACATACCCCACCCCTTCAAACAAGTGTTTTCCTCAACACTTGACTAAATGCAGGTGTTTTTTCATGAAAAAATCATCTTCCCATGTTGACTCTTCTATTGGTGTGTTCTTCCATTTAACGAGATACTCCATGATTGCTTGGTTTATTAGTTGCTTAATCCTTATTTCAAGGATTGTTTTTGGTTCTACTATGATTTTCCCTTCTTCATTAATCTCTGGTAAATTATTTTAGACTGGGATATTGTTGTTGATTACCTTATTTAATCAAGAAACATGGAACATTGGATGTACATGTGAATATGGAGGAAAATACAATTTGTAATCCATACTTCCAATCCTTTTCAAAACCTTATATGGGCCATAATGTTTGGGTTTTAATTTAGTGTTCTTCTTTTGTTTCTTGAACAACATATATTTGTATCATTGTAGCATAAGAAAAACCCAATCCTCCACTTCAAATTCCCTTTCACTATGATGTTGATCTTCTTTTTGTTTCATCCTATTTTGTGCCATAACTAAGTTGTCCTTCAATAGTTTGAGAACAACTTGTTGGTTCCTTGTGTGGTCCTCCACTGCTTGAACCTTTGTATTCCCTTTCAAGGGTGATGTAATGGATGGATGCTCATATCCATAAAGTGCCATAAATAGGCACATTTTTTTATGAAGTATGGAAGGATGTTTTGTACAACCATTTCTCCAAGGGAAGCCACTTGACATGTTATGTCAATTTATCAGATGAAAAACAACAAAACTATCCTTCTAGAAATTTATTCACAATATTAGTTTTCCTTGTTATAGTACATGCTCAATTACACACTAAGTGACATAATCATTTTTCTATTTTCCCATTGGATATAGAGGATTTTTATTTATAGCATTTCGATTTATAGGGGCCTTTATAGACATAACCTGACAACCATACCTATCCTGAATATTCTTGATCATGTCTATTTTTGAAATTTTCTATTTTTAACAAGTGACCATACCCTAACAGTCTAGTTTTGGTATAATATGTTTATAACAGGTCTATTTTTATCTTGTGGATAAATATATGCAATACCATGGAAAAATACCATGGGTTTCCAAAACCATGGGATCATAAACCACCATTACGTTGTTACACGTCAAAATTCCTCACTTCTATAATGTCACATTATCATTGTTGCAAGTGTCACAAGTGTTGCAATTTGTCACAAGTGTCGTAAATGTTGCATTCTCATTTTGCATATGTTTCATTGTGAACAACAAAATGGAAACACTTGATACATCCTCTAAAATATGTTAGAAGGCGAAAACACATCATTTGAAAAGATAAACAAATTTGTTTCCTTGAGGAATGGTCATCTTAACGAACTTTTGGAAGATCAACGCTCCCCTACTCACATGTAGGGAGTGCTAGAGCTCCTTTCCCACCTAGAAGAGAGTGTTGTAGTTCTCTTTTGCAAGTTTTGAGGGAGCACCGATTGGTTGAGAGAATCATGGGAAGAAATCCCCCTTATCTCTAAGGACAAGTAGAGATGATCCAAGTTGGTTTGGATCAAATCCAAGATTTAGGTTGCATCTAAGGGAGATGCCACAACTGATGGAGTCATATCCTCAACTTATTCCAAATATAAGTAAGGTAGTTGAGCCTCTCAAAGCCTATAAAAGGAGGCATTCTCATGGTAAAAAGGAGGAGAATATCAGCAAAAATGATTTTAATTCTGATCACGGATCTTTCGAGCAAGGGTTTGGACAAGGAGGACTTGGAGAGGTTGGTGCAATTGCATCTACAAATTGAAAGTACCTTGTAATGTTCTCATCAATATATGCTTGGCCTATTTCCCTCAAGTTTTTGTATGGTTGCATACACTTGTCTTTTGTTGATAAATTTAGTTTAAACTAATCTTGGTATAATAGGAAGTATGCATTGTATTTGTTGTCTATTGTCTATTGGATTTCATATCTCATTAAGGAGATTGAATATCAAGTTCATCTTGGACTAAGAGAGGAAAAGCTTCAGAAAAAGGTACATCATAATTTCTCCCTCTTTTCATTTTGACTAGTTTATCTAAATTTAAAGGAATGTTAGTGTCCAATGTTATCATGTTTCTATCTTGGTAATAGGGGTCTAGGATCCAAGAGGATACTCACCTGTCCGCATGGGAATTTTCCTACAATAGAAATTGTCGAATCCACTGGGGAACGAAGCTTTCATTTTTGGTTTCTTTCCTTGGATTTGTCTTAGTTTTTTGCTCATCTTCATATCATTTTTGCTGTATTTTCTCTTCTATACATTTGTTTTCAGTATTGAATTTATCTCACATAGAATGTTGATCAAACTTCCTAAGTTTTTCATTTTTTTGGTTGATTCCTTTCTTTCTCAGAAACCTGTGCCTTCTCCCTTTACAACCAGAGCACTTATTTTCTTATCAACGCTCTGCTATAGTTCTTTAGGGAGCGTTGTAACACTCTAGTGCTGATATAACCAGAGCACTGATTTTTCTTCATTTTAAAAAATTGTTGACTACCTTGTACTGTGTGTGATTTTTGGGTATTTCCTTTTAACTTAGGACTTGTATTGTCATTTTATGTCTTCTGTCAGACCTACAACTTGTTTTATTTTAATACTTTTGATCTTTGATTGGATTTTATTGTATTTCCTTGTTATGAAGTCACCCTTTTTCTTCAGATTTTGGGTTCATTTCAATACCTTTTTGTTCATCTGGTCGATTGAATATTATTACAAGGAAACTCAGGGATTGCTTTGTTGTTTTAATTGGTCTCTGATATTCATATAATTCCATAAATTTCTTAAGTGTGTTTTGGTTTTTTTGGTGTTCGTTTTGGAATTTTTAGTTTGTTTTTTACCTCTTATTCACTGTTGTGAGAGTGCCTTTTGGTTGTGTAATTCTTTCTTCCCATTGTCTAAAAGATGCAATAGTGAAATATTTTATTTTATTGGCATAAGAAGAATTAAACCAAATCAATTCACATTTATAATCACACGAAAGGATACTTTTTACGATTGGTTTTTGGATACTGGAAACAATTTCTTTATGATTTAGCATTGAAATGGATTCTTGTTGAAAACAAATTGCATGAAATTTCTACATTCTTGTGTTTGGTAGTGAAAGAAAGAAAACTCTTCTCCTTCCCGTAAATAGAAGTTCATTGAAATAATTTTCTTATCATTATTTTACTTATTTGGGATTCGAGTCGTAACATCATTGATCTAGATTATTTTTGGCACGAAATGAGAGTGGAGATATAATAAAGAAATGCACATAGATATTGCAGATATCCAATAATATAACAGAAACGTATCAGATATGCAACCATGAACACAGAGATACAGTAATGCACAATTTATATTAATGAAAGAAATGTACAGAGACTGCAAAGATACAAAGTGAAAGACTCACTAGAATGGTGGCAACTTATCTATGAGAAGAGATGTGACGACTACTTGCATTCACAAGAATATGATTACAATGAGTCTCTTAAGGCCTTTTTAAAATCAACAGGAATGTCAAAAACCCTAGACATCCAAAAAACTAACCTTAGGATATGAAGCGCCAAGAGTCATGTGGGCCCTATTTGGGTAATTCAGTACATCAACTTCCCGGGGTCATAATTTTTGCATACGATCTTCATTTGACGCATATGATACATCTCTAGAAAGGTCTATCCGAGGACTACAATTTCTAATGTAGAATTTTACAATTTGGAATAGACTAATAGTCGCCAAACCATGATGCCCAAAAAACTTCGTTTAGGGCCTCAAAATGGCTCCAGAAGTTCAGGACCCGAAAAACTGCCAAAAATAGTAAATTGCCAAAATTGCCAGAAAACCATTTTGAGCGAGTTGGAAAAGGTGGGTGGCCACCGATATCCACCTGGATTAATACTCCCTCCTTAGGAAGCAATGGTATCCATTGCATTGAGTTCTCTGGGGAGAGAGGTAAGTGTTTGCTAAATCTGAATCTTGGTGAGTTGCTTGCCTAGCTGGAGACGTCGCGCTGCTTGGTTTGTGGAAGGCTATCACGAACCTATTGAGGTTGAGTTTGCTCAAAAAGTCGAGCTACATGAGAGGACTATGTGCAGAAGGAATATTTGTGCTTTGTGCAACCTTATCGACCTGCTTACGTTGAATAGAAGGTGCTTGGGGCAAGGCTGTAGTGGTTGTAGTGTCGTTCTCTTCCCCTTTTGAAAAGATTGTGAAGAAGCTGAATTTTCTAGTATGAGATACTACCTTTCAACACTGTTTAGGTGGAACAATAGTCGGAACTACCTCTGGTATTCTATAGAGATGACCCCCCATAGAAACAATGACACTGCGAGGTTGAGACTCATAAACAACATGGTTCTTCCACATATATGGTTGGCCCAAGAGAACATCATAGAAATAAAGTGGGGAAACATCACATAATACCTCATCCTTGAAAGGTTGGATGCTCTATGAAAATTGACACTATTGGCTAACACAGATATCTCATCCCTAGCAAAGCCAGCCAATGTTGTATGGATGTGGGTGTGGTGTTTTTGACAATCCCAATTGTTTGATGACCTCTATTGAGATGAGGTTCTTATGGCTTCCGCTATCAACAATAAAATGCAGTGGGGTCCCCTTCACCCACATATATGAATGAAAAAGGCACTCCCCCTCTTCAAGATCTATTGGTTCTTCTGGTTGAATTACTGTGGTCACGACAATAGCAGTGGGGTTTGCGTCGATGATATGTCTTTTACCAGTATTTCCAGATTTAGATTTTGAATCAAGGTTTGGCTCACTGTCTTTGATCTTGACCACCATTGAATTTTTTTCAGAAAAATTCCTTGGTGTTGTGCCAGGGGATTTTGTAGAAATCGCACCATTTTCCGGTGTCCTACTTTGTCTTTTCGTGACCTTTCTTTTCCTCTGGCTTGGACTGGTTTTCGAGAGATTGTTTGTTAGGGTCATCTTTATCATAATTTTGTTGTTGTAGATTTGAAGAACCAAACTCCCATTTGTTCTGGTTCTTAAATTTTGGCTCAATGTTAACAACATATCGATAAGCAGCACCAAGTGATGAGATGTCCAAAAAATCCATTTCAGTTTGGATGTATCTTTGTAGAGCCCCACAATATTTCAGAACCAAATGTTGTTCAGAGTCTTTGATACCTAGTTTGGTACACAAGGTGTGGAAGATATTGGTGAACTTTGGAACTACTTGGCCCCTCTTTTGTTGCAGTGTGGTCCATCTCACGTATTTATCCTCATAGTTTCCAACAGGGTAATACTGTTCCTTTACTGCATCCACAAAAAAATCCCAAGTGGGCTCAGCCCCATATATTCCAGACTCCTCTGTGGAACTTTGATCCCAGTAAGTTTCCCACCAATGTTTGACATGGGGGAGAGCTTTAAGGAGTGTGAAGGTAATATTTTCCCTATCGGAAAAATTATGAATAGAGAAATAACCTTCTAACAAATTTAACCATTTGTCTAGGTAATCTATATCTATATGACCTTCAAATATGGGAATAACCAAATTAGCTTGTACCTTGAAAGGGGAGGTGCTTACAAAGTGTTTTTTTGATGAATATGCACCAGTTTCTATCGACAGGAGTTGAAGGATCTGGAAACAATTCTCCATCATTTCTTCCCTCTATCGCATGAGAGATTGCTCAAGCAATAGATTGATAGGATCACCTGCTTTGTCGTTTTTGTTTTTTTCCACCATGGAGGTTTTATTGGGTGTGAGAGAGCGATTGTCTTCAAGAGAGAAAATATCGAGACCCAACTTGATATACTTGAACCTCATTAGGGACATGCACTGGAAAATTATCAAGAGCAACTTTCTTTGATACCACTGATCCATATTATTTTCAGCATGAAATGAGAGCGGAGATATAATAAACAAGTGCACAGAGATATCACAAATATCCAATAATATAACATAAACGTATCAGCGATGCAACCGTGAACACAGATATACAATAATACACAATTTCTATTAATGAAATAAATGTACAGAGACTGTAAAGATATAGAGTGAAATACTCTCTAGAATTGTGGCAACTTATCTTTGAGAAGAGATGCGACAGCTACTTGAATTCGCAAGAAGATCATTACAATGAGGCTATGAAGGCCTTTTTACAAGCAATAGGAATTTCAAAAATCCTAGACATCCAAAAACCTAACCATGGGATATGAAGCGCCAAGAGTCATGTGGGCCCTGTTTGGATAAGTCAGTACATTAACGTCCCGGGGTCGTATTTTTTGCATACGATCTTCGTTTGACACATTTGATACATCGCTATAAAGGTATATCCGAGGAGTAGAAATTCAAATAGAGAATATCATGGTTAAAAACGAACTAATATTCATCGTACCATGATGCCCAAAAAACGTTGTTTAGTGTCTCAAAATAGCTCCAGGAGTTCAGGACTTGAAAAACTGCCAAAAATAGTAAATTGCCAAAATTGCCAGAAAACTGTTTTGAGCGAGTTGAAAAAGGTGGGTGGCCACTGATATCCACTTGGATCAATAATTAGTTTCACTCTCATTCACCTCTATGTAAGGAACAACCACTAAACTTAACGCTAATTAAAAATAGATCTAGAAACATTTTCTTTTTAGATTCTTCCACCAACGTTAGACTAGGATTAGCGCTTTGGATTAGGCTATGAGTGTAAATTTCGAAAGAATTCAAAACAAACTTAGAATATTGTGATAGGGAGAGTAAATCCAATTTTAGTATAAGCATAGCTGGGATCCCCCTCTCACATAGGGGTTACACACGAGGTTGTGTTCGGGAGAAAAACAAACATTAGCCCTCCGCAGCTTAACTATTCGTAGTAGTAATATCATATTTTGGGGATACTTCTTGAGGTAAAACTGTCTTTGTTTGGTATCGGTGCTTCATGAATTATGAATCCGTTCGGGGTCCTCTGGAGTTCTACGAGTCCACTTTTCCTTAGTTCTCTTGAAGAATTTCAGACTTGTTATCCTGCCCATACGTTCAGACTCGACTTTTGATTGTATCCGCATAGATTTTGTCTGGGAGTTGGTGTCCTTAGTAGCCATAATATTTAGGGTCCTCACACAAGGTGATGGTGAAGGGAATTCTTGGTTGTACCTGGAACAAACATTGGTAAAACTCACTCGGGATCCTTGGAGGGTAAATCCATGATTATTGTGTGGAATCTTGCACCAAGGTGTAGGTCCATTAAGTAGGTCTCCAATGTAACTGTTTCACCCGCTCATATCCTAGCCCCTTCTCAATTTGGTCACACGATGTTGGATTTAATCACCAACTAGTACGGTCATTGAGAGAAGGTTTTGTTTGCTTGTTGGGTCTTCTATATTTTTAGCGCAAGTTGTTTGTTTACTTAATCATTTTTCAAGATTGAGACTGTAGATGATAAAGGTATTCATATATCACGTAGGATGCAAGGGTTTCCTCTAAAATTCTACAAACCCTTACCTCCTAATTCACCTGAAGACATTTATCGTGAAGAGGTAGAAAATAGCTCAGATGCTAGGAGCATTACTACTCCTTTGTTAGTGAATACTGAAAGCACCTTGGTTACAGTTGAGGATCACATTACTGATACTACCCATGTGTTAGAAGTTCCTATCGAACCACTCCTTGTTCGATTGGACTCGTTCGATAATGTTATTGAAGAAGAAGTTCCTCATCTACCATTAAGGCCATACACTGAGACATACATGGAAGACACACAATGCAATTATGATGAGTACATGACTCCTATCCAGTCTGCTGGCATGGTAAATCCATAACAGACACATGTTCATTCCATGTACAAAACTCCATCGTGACGTTATCTTTACAAACATTTCAACTTTAGTCACCCTCTTTCCTCTGCTGGTGTTGAGTCAGGACTATCCGATCAAACTATTGACCATCCCATCGAACAAGTAGTCAATCCTATTGCTACGTCAACACAAATCCAAAATAACACTGGAGTCGTAACACCTAATCATATGCAAGATACTTCAACCATTACTCCCACCACTACACCTTTTCAAAATACAATTCCTTATGTTCCAAAGAATCCTATTAGAACACCTATACTTCACCGAATGCATAACCCTTCCATACACACACAATCAACTAGGGGAAAACTATTGACTAGGGGGTAACCATCATCTAGTGGGATTGTCCCTCCTAGGGAACAACCACCCTTGCACATACCTACTGGGGGGCAACCCCCTTTTACTGGTCAAACCCAAGTTTTCACTCAAACTATGGCAGTGGGACAACCCCCTTTTGCTAGAAACCCTTCACAATCCTGAGGAGCACCCCAAGGAGGTATGTTTCACCAACCTTATCAAGGAGGGCCATCATACCCTAACCCACAAGGAGGAGTACCAGATATCATTCCTTCTGGATTATATTTTGGACAACCTCTTCTAGGTTTCCCAAAGCCCAGCTGCGATCCTCAAGGACAACAATATTATCCTCCCCAAGGGTCAACTATATACCCTCCGCATGGAAAAACTGTTTACCCCCCTCAAGGGAAAACTGTTTATCCCCCAAAACCTAATCAAACAACCTATCCTCCCTAGAACCAATCGGGTTTCCCTCCTTTCGTGAATGTTCCTCAACAACAATCAAATATTTCCTTTACTAGCCAACAACAGTCGTATATGGGAGGGCCTACTTGATACAATTATCCACCTCAACCAATTTATGGCCCTATTGGTGTCCCCATGATGCACCAGTATAACCCTCAGTTTAACCGACAACTACCATTCCTAGCCATGTTGGATCTACCAGACTTATCTCGGTTGACAAATGATCTCTTACTACATTTTCCTTTCTGGCAAAAAATTCCTGCTAAGTTGCCTTCTGACATCCCCAAATTTGACGGTAAAACTAGCGAAGACCCGAACAACAATGTTATGAAATTTCATCTATGGTGTTCATCAAACTCACTGATGGATGGTTCTGTCCGGTTGTGTCTTTTCCAGTGCACACTCACGAGCTCAACAACCAAATGGTACATTGAACTCCAACATGGTACCTTTCAATATTTCAAATCCCTAGATATGTCTTTTCTCGCGCATTTTCAATTACCCTTCCATTAGGAGACTGGTACATAACTCTTGACCTCACTTTGTCAAATGAACTTTGTACATATCTTTGATCACATTCATGAGTGGAGACAATGATGAAGGTGATCAAAACGACCATTCCTAACCAATTATTAGTAGAATGGTTTACTAAATATCTTTTAACCCCAATTTCTCATGATGTTGCAATGGGTGGTGTTGTCACCGAAGAATAAGCCATTTCTCATGCTCAGTACCTAGACTTGGTTTATTCCCAATCTAGTATGTTGTATGAGTTGATACCAAATGATCCCTGTACATCCACCGATCCATCCAAACCATCTTCCACAGCGCATGAAAATGGAATTATCAGTTCCTTAAACCCAATCTTCATCACAGTCGGTCGACTCATCTAATCTCTCTCTTTCTGTACTTGTCACCGGTTCGACCTCACTCTCCTATACCTCCCCCTCAACTCAAATATCTAATCTAAATGCAGTCCAATATGCCTCTTCAAAACAATCTGGGGAAAGAATAAAATGAAAAAATAAACCCAAGAATAATAATAATAATAATGAAAATCCAAAAACACAAACTCCACCGCCTTCTCCTGAAAAACAACCACAGTGGAAACCAAAATTCGCATGTCTGATTTGTGGTGATGATGATTACACCCGAGACTGTCCTCATCGTGACAAAGTTGCAAAAAATTTCAAAGGGAATTCCCATCCCACTTTGTTGACACAACCTTTTCCTCAGCAATAGTCCATGGTTTCTCAAGCCCCTGCCCCTCTAGCAGGGGAAATCCTAGTCATCCTCCTAGTGAGGAAGCCTCGTCAAGTGCCCATATTTATATGTTTAATGGGATTGATTTAACCACTCACACCACAACATATGACACACTGACTAAACCTTATAAAGAGAAGGTCACTAAAGGTACTACATGGGATCCATATCCTACCACCATTACTCCTCCATCTAAATCACTTCAGATTGAGAAACCTACTTTCAACTCCATTTTACACCCTCCCAAGTGCACTA
The DNA here is from genome assembly GCA_010110895.2 of Picea sitchensis. Lineage (NCBI taxonomy): Eukaryota > Viridiplantae > Streptophyta > Pinopsida > Pinales > Pinaceae > Picea > Picea sitchensis. The sequence goes on along the minus strand of SNQJ01S0012883.1, from coordinate 153,995 downwards.
TTTGAAAGTCGACTTTTAATCCTAGTTCACATGTCGCCCAAAACTACAATATTGTTGAATATTTGGCTGAAGCATCGTGTGCTATGTCTTCTCTTGAAGTTCTACAACATTTTCCAAGTCAACGTAGAACACTCTTGGCCGTTATTGGTGTGATCAATCTCGAGTCATCGAATAATATCACATTTAACCTTGATAGCTTCAAGTCATGAATTTCTCACCAACTTGCTTTTCAGATTGATGTGGTTGCTCATAACCAACACATTCATCGTACCATACAGGATGAGGGATCTTCCACTTGCATCATGTCATTACCTTGTTTGAAAGGGTTGAAATCACCTACACTTAATCAATACCCTACAATGTTACGAGCATTCAACAGGAGAGGTTTTCTCCCTCATGGACTCTTACAGTCCTTAGCTATTCTATTGGGAGGATTGTCTCTGTCAATGTAGAGGTATTCGATGCTCTCGTTGATTACAAATTGTTTTCAGGAATAAGTTGGTTTTATGCCATGACTGTCATTGCTTCATCGGTGTTTCAATGTGTACAATTCCCCTATCAAGGCAAAATTGTCACTATCGACTAGTTAGATTACTGCAACCCCAATGCTCACACTTGCGCCACCAACAATATTCCTTTCTTGGGAGATACTAAGATCACTTATGAAAGTGTCAGTGTAGGTATTTTAGAAGACTCTTCCCTTATGATCACTTTCCCTACACCACTTCCTCCCACCTCACAACACATTGCCACGATCAATATGATCTCGACTATGTCATATCAATCTTACGAATCATCTAATCCTTGGGTTGTTCCTAGTCCTTTGGAATTTGATGGAATAGGTGATGCTATGCCACTTAGTCTTGTTGAGGCTTCATACAATTCCATACAATTATCCTCTCCCTCATTGGACGACCAACATTTGTTGGCATCCAACACTTACTCATTTCCATCTTTGTTGGATTCCCTATCCTTTGCTTTCGACTACATCCTATAGATATTTCCATTAGACAAATCCATTATGAAAATGCTTAGTATCGACGAAGTAACTTGGGATGACAACCATCATCGTTCATATCTTATCCCTAGTATAGATGAAATTGAGAAATATATACACTCTATCTTTCCTGATGGTGTTATTGATTCTCCCCAATCTCCCATCCTTACCCAGGACACAAATTTCGAGGGGAATTTAGGCAATATATCTTCTACGATTGCTATCGACATCTCAATCAAAGAAGGTATCATGGAAAATGTTCATCTCGGTGATAATTCTGCACCTGAGGAAGTGGAATCTTAAACCACTTTATTCAAAGAATTATGCGATGTCTTCTCTTGGAGTTACAAACAAATGCCAGGGATCAATCCATTGATCATTGTGCATGAGATAAAAACTTACCCAGGTGTTAAACCTGTACAACAAAAAATTCGCTCGGTTCATCCTAAGAAAACTGTGGCGATAAAGGAAAAAGTTGAAAAGCTGTTGAAGTCTGGCTTTATCTATCCTATCCACTTAACATAATGAGTTTTCCCTCTTCCTATGGTCGAGTGAGCTTACGCTTCCTCAAGGTAGCTCACATATATGTGAGAAGACTCACATATATGTGAGCCTGCTCACATATATGTGAGTATGCTCACATATAATTCTGATTGCTAAAAAACAAGGAACCATTCATGTCTGTGTAGATTATAGGGATCTCAATAAGTCTTGTCCAAAATAAAATTACCCAACACCCTTCATCGACCAAATCATCGACAATTTCTCTTATAGTGTTATATTTTCTTTCATGGATGGATTGTTAGGGTATAACCAGATCGATATTCTACTAGCTGATCAACATAACAAAACCTTCATCTTCCCTTGGGGGACGTTCTCTTATCGAAAGCTACCTTTTGGTCTTAAAAACATTGTTGCTACTTTCCATTGGGGCCATGTCATATGCTTTCCACGATATAAAACATATTTTGGAACGTTACCTCGATGATTTACCCTCTCATTCATATTCTCCATGAGACCATATTGGTCATTTATGAGCCATTTTTCTTTGATGTCAGTTTTACCATATATGTTTGAACCCTCACAAATGCATCTTCGTTGTCGAATCAGGTTGACTTTTTGGCTTCGTCATCTCCAAATATGGAATTATGGTGGATCCCTTAAAAGTAAAATATATTCTCTCTTTACCCCCCATAACAACCTAACCCAGCTACAAAGTTTGCAAGGGAAATCAAACTTTCTTTGTCGTTTTATCTGTAATTACAACGAACTCACTAAAGTATTTATGAGATTTTTGTATAAAGACACTCCTTTCATATGGGATGACACTACTCAACACTCTTTTGATGATCTTAAGCCTGCATTAACACACACGCCTCTATTTCACCCCTCGAATTATGCATGAGACTATATCCTTTATTTGGCTGCCTCTACTTCCACTATTTCTATGGTGTTAGTTCAAGAGAATCCTAACAGTGACGAACATGTGATATACTATTTGAGCAATAATCTATCTGGTACCGAGCTCTGATATTCACACATTGAAAAGTTGGCTTTGGCAGATGTCATTGTTGTCCAGAGATTTTTCCACTACATCTTGTTACATACTACCACGGTGATTGTGGACTAGAACCCCATGTACCATATTATTACATGTCAATTCCTTGGGGGCAAGTATTCCAAATGGATCGTTATTCTTGAAGAATTTGATATCGAGTTTGCCAAATCAAAAGCTAAAAAATTGTTGGTTTTTGTGGAACTCATCTGTGATCTTCCCTATTCTAATGAATATACTGATCCCAATGATTCTCTTCCTGATGAATCTTTGTTCCTCATTAGCACATAACACCCTTGGTATGTAGATATTATTCTCTATATCCAAACCCAACATTTTCAGCATGATATTTCCCATGACAAACGTATTCGTATCCTCCACCATTCTCAACGCTACCTTATCATCGACGACACTGTGTATCATTGTGGTATTGATATTTTCCTATGGAATTGTTTAACCCACATTGAGGCTTAATGTGTTTTGAATGACTGTCACCTTGGAGTTTGTGGCAGTCATATTTTTGGGACGGCTACAACTCTTAAAATATTACGTGCGAGTTATTTTTGGCCCTCCATATTCAAATATTGTATCGAGGCTATCAAACGATGCCCACCCTGTCATTTTTTTTAGAAAAAGGAACGTACCCACCTTGCTCTGTTGCATCCCATTGTAGTTGTCATCCCCTTCACCAAATGGGGCATTGCTTTTATGCAATGTAAGCCTACGTTAGCTGGGGGGCATGGTTATATCATCGTTGTTGTTGATTATTTCACTAAATGGGATGAGGCTATGCTTACATTTATTAACGATGGGAGTACTGCAACACTCTTTGTTTTTAATCACATCATCACTCGCTTTGGTGTCCCACAAGACCTTGTCGTTGATCACAACTCACATTTTCAGAACCAGATGATGAGTGAGTTGCATGTCAAGTTGTTTTTTCATCATGAAATCTCATCCCCCTACTATCCTCAAGAAAACAAACAAGTTGAAGCTATCAACAAATTTCTAAATACCATGCTCCAATGCATGGTGGGGACAAACAAAGCATCTTGGCACTTGCAAATTTTTTTTGCACTCTAGGCCTACCACACTTCAATGAAAACTGCAACTGGTTTCACTCCATTCCATTGGTATATGGTGTAGAAGTAGTTTTACCAATAGAGTGTGATATCCCTTTGTTGAAATTCACTGTAGAACTCCTTCCTCATACCTCTGTTGAAGAGGAACGATTCTTGTATTTAACCAACTTGGACGAAACACGTCGTGATGTTTCTCATGTTATTGAGAGGTATCAAAAATGAATGAAGAGTCAATATGAAAAATCCATTCAACCTTGTTCTTTTGTAGGAGACTTAGTCCAAGTTTATTACCAAGTGCATGATAAGTTGGGGATAGGGAAGTTAGAACCTCTATGGCATGGACCTTATATCATAAAATGTGTATTACATAGAGACGCCTATGAGTTAGTCAAATGTGATGGAATATATCTCAGTGAGCCCCGAAATGTGATTTACCTCAATAAGTAATATGAATAGAACATCTCACATGTGTTCTTTGTACACTATTGTACTATATACTTTTCATTTGGTGTGTTTTTTCTCTTACATGTACGAGTTTTGTCTTAGCTACTTATAATTTATCTTGTGGTTGTGTGCGCATATGACATCTCCCTTTCCCATATTTGTCAGGTTTGTGGATGGCGCTAGTCGACACACCCAGAACATTACTTTTGCATCTTGGGTCATTTACCACTCTGGTGAGTTGGTGAGTTTGAGAGGAATTTTCTTATGATTGACATCCAATAATGTGGCATAATATCATGTCGTCATTGGACTACTAACTAAAGCCTCCTTTCTAGGTATATCTCATCTAATTATTAACCTAGACTCTCAACTCATGGTTTGTTAGCTTAATCAAGATTATGTCATTTGCAATCATGTCTTACTACGTCTCCACCTAAGATTTCTCCATCTTGAAATATTGTTTGAATTTATACAATACAAACATATACTAAGAGAACTCAACACAACGTCAGATTCGTCAACTAATTACATATTGGATCAGTATCTTGCGCATAGATAAAAACTTTTGTAAAAAGACATGAATCACATGTACATTAAAGCATCGTATAAGATAAATTGTAACATCAATAGGGACCACGAAACTCATATATATATATATATATACATATAGTTGTGTGATAGAAAACGTTTGTTTTAAAAATACATCATCAAAAGGTACATAATAGGGAAAACAATCTGGGCCCTCATGCCCATGATAACATCATGAAAGACTACATAATATGTTGAGGATCCTAGTCATCCTCATGTATCACAATGTACTCCATGAAGCACACTATTACAGGAGGCACACGTCGAGGCAAGTGGTTCAAACTCTCAGGAACTCCTACTGTATGTCTCTGCAAATGGAGAGGCATGTCTCGCCTCTTGAGAGGTGGGACATGCATAGTGAAACCTTGAAGGTTCCTCTCAACCTCCCAAATTCCTCCCACTACAACCTCGTGCTCCACTGCTACCTACACGTCAACATGATTCCCATGTGTTGGCATTTCCCCCAAACATGATGCACCTCTGTTTTCATGATGAAACAAAAACATCTTTAGATTCCTCATTTTACACATCAAAAAAAATAAAAAATACCCGATAAGGTTTAGTTTTGTACCTACCACATCCCACTAAATTCCCTCTGGGAGCACCAAGTTAGCACTGCCTCTAAATTCCACTCCAGCATAAGGAAAGTCCTCAAGGAAAACCAATTGTCTCCTCCACCAAGAGAAGAAATCAGTTGTAAATTTAAATGTTGAGGGCTTGTTTAAAAATACCGGGGATAAACTAGTCCATCTCTCCATCCATGGCTCGGTCGCAGGTTGTGATATCAATGCAACATGTGGCTGCATCTGGGGTACTCACTCCAAAAATAACAAAACTAGGAAAGATCCATATCCAAACTACTTCTGCTTACCTGTTCTGCACTTTGATATTTGTTCCTTCACATTTTTAAGGAACCCTGTGTTCTAGTTAAATAACTTGGGCTCTACACATTATAAAGCATATTACATCTGGTATTTTGAAGCTAGATGAGTGCTAATACTACCTGCCAATTTGGTAATGGTGAATATAATCGATCTCAATTCCAAATACCTCACATATTTGATCATGATTCACCCATTGACCAATCGATATCGTGGTATACAGTGCTCAGCGACATATGCCTCAGTCGGATGAGGATTTTCTCGATGTCTGGACAAAAGGATAGTATCCCCTCTCCTCGAGAGGCCTGTCAAAAAGTACACATCATCAAGCTCAATCTCTAGCATGTGTGTCCCAATGAGAAATTCTTGTTCGACATCATCCCATAAATCGATTAGGTACTGTAGTAATACTACCGTTTTCCTCATATTCTGAAGTTTAAAGTACTTGAGTAGACCACAATTTTGCAAAGTTTCCCTTGCTTGAGGTATTTGTAAAGAAGAAATGTCTTCTAACTCGTGTTTGCATTCCTTCCATTCAATCATGGCTATATGATCCATGTAATCTGAAAATACAACCAATTAAACATCTTTAGTCAACTTTTTATGGAAAAAAATTGTGTCTTTTTAGCCCAAAATGCAAAAACAAATTTGGTTTTGCGCGAGCACTCCCTTAAGTCTTTCCAGAGAGTGCTAGTTCTCCCTAGGCATGTGCACCAGGGTGGTAATATCTCTATCAACGCTCCCCTCATCCATTTGAGGGAGCATCGATCCAGTTCGACTCCTAAGGCTTCCTAAGGATCCCAAAACACCCTAAATATGAGATAAAACAAAAAATTACCCCATAAAAAATGATTGGAAGGGAAAGGTGACCAACCTAGTCTAGAAAAAATCGAAAATGGTCTACCACAACTCACGTACTCACAGCTCAAAATTTTCCCTCCAAAGGTGGAAAATTCCAAAGCTAGAAGAATTGGGTAAAAATCAATTGGTAAATGAAATTCATAACCTATTTTAGTATTTGATAGGGTTGATTTTTTCCATTTCTCACTAATATAAAGTTTTTTTGGGGGTTTTTTAATCTTTGTTAGGAGTCACTAATGATTTGGGCCCAGAACTGTCAATATTTGCATATTTTTAAGCAATATATTTTTGACAACCTTGTGACACTTATGAGCACAATCTTTGTTCTTTCTCGCGCTCAAAAATACATGAGAATGTAACCAAGTAGAATTTTATTATTTTTTTGGACTCGTAAAGGTTACACGAAAAAGGAACCCCCTAGAGTCTCCTTTAATCTCTTTTCAGACTCTCTAAACATGAAAAGATTGTCGAGTGATATTTCTTTCTTTCACACTCGTTTTAAAAGGTTTTGAAAGGGCATCTTCCGAGTAGTAGTTTATCACTTTTTAGGACTTTGAAGACTAAAATTATGAAAAGGAAAACCCTGGAGTCACCTTTAGATTATTTTCAGACTCTCTAAACATGAAAAACCACCGATTTTTTCTTCTCTAGACTCGCTAAAATCACACATTAAAGGGCCCATATGGGACTAAACCCTTACTTATTCTAGTTCGTTAAACTTAGGAAGAGGGACTTACCGAAGATGAGTTATATTGAGCATGTGTTATCTTCCTTGACCTTGTAAAAACAAAAAGAGGTAATTTTCTATCTGGATGGGGGGGGGAATTGAAGGAAGTAAGTCAAGTTCTCTTTTAGAATCATCACAAGTCACTCTTGTAGTCTCCCTTGAGCACAAAAATTGTTTCCACCTGCATTTTGAACACTTGGATAATTCACTAAATCTCTGCACTGAACCAATCCTGTGAGTCTTTTCAATCCTTTGGGTCACCTGATCAATGTCACAACATCCACTGCATTATGTTTTGGTCCACATTATGGTTATGCTGCGAAGTCATGTTGTTCCTCAGTGTTCAAGGGAAGTATCTGCCTCGAGAGTCAACCATCACAAATTTCCAGTTTCAATACCTGTGTTAGTGCATAATCATTTGATTCACCACATTACATCTCTATGATGGTTTCATGTCGATGATGGGGGATACATCGATGCCCTCCTTCAACAGGTCTTTTCCTGTCAACTTCAACACATCATACGAGAATTAGACTTAGAAACCATTTAGTACCTTGGGACCTTCATGCCTTAATGGCAAGCCTCCTAGCCTCTGATAGTAGGTTTACACCATTGACCTCTGATCGGATTATTCCATGAATGTTCAACTTCACCTCATTTATTCACATTTACTGGATTGTACTAGGGTACCTTTCCCAAGGATGGTTATTCGGTTGGGTGACAGTCTATAGGCGGTGAATTAGTTGGGAAAATACCCAATAGCCTATAATCTTAATGAATTCCTTGCAATTTTTTATTTTTTTCAACTTTTGTGGGTATACGTGGGCTGTAATGGTGTAGCTAGCATACGTACATGGGAAGTAGTGGTGCAGGGTGCATACATCTTCAAAAATTGTGTTTTTAAGAAGAGTTGTTCAGTGTTGGCTTGGAAAAAATAGTAAGTAAGATGGCCTGATTCCAGGTATGCATGTATGGTGCAATTTAGGGTTATAACAGATGCCCCCTAATGTGTGAGGTCAGAAGAGTACCTGATGGCAAAAATACTTTACAAATATTCACCAACGTATGAAGCGAGTGAGCCCGGGACCAGAGTTCGGGAGGTGCCATCTGCAAAATAACAATTGTCTCACTGAGGCGTGCATATCCATGCTCGAGAAGAAATAAATCATGGTTTCCAATAAAATACATTATAGATCCATGTCATATAACTATATAAAGTGTATCCGAGAGTAATACACAGTGGATCTACATCTCAAAATCAAAGATATACATGTATAGTATCCATATTCAAGAATCCAATGATGCATGATGGTTGGATATGAGGCCTTCAGAGCTCGAGAAACAACTTTAAGATATTAAAAACTTGGGAAGGAGTTTAATATGAGTTGATGACTTCACTACCCAGAGGTCTTTGACAGCTCATTGGGGAATAAAAAAGAGGATCTTGGTGATCAGGCAAAGAACTTCATTGATTTCAAGAAAAGATTTTATTGGAATTTCGGGATAGCCGAGCATGAGGGCAAGAGACAAACTGCAGAGAGGCCAACTCAAGTTGGATAAAACTTCCTCTAGACAATAGCACGATTGATGGTCAGACTCAAGAAGCAATACATTGACATAAGTTCATGATGAAGAAGGCAACACAAACTCTCCATATGTTTGGAAGGATAACCAAATGGAGGAGGACACAACTCTATGTTATGAGAACAAATTCCTAAGGTCATATTAAATCCCAAAGCTTGATGAACAAACATAAGGATGTACTTTGTCCAAGGGCGACTCATTGTGTTTCCATAAAAAGAAAATAATTTTTCCATCCTCTTTTTGGGGTATATTTGATATTTTTGTTGTTTTCAATATTTTGGAGAGCTTGAAAAAGAATAAAAGAATGTTATGTTAAAAAGGAGGAACGAGTGTCACAAGCATATGTTAAGAACAAAATATCAATATAGCATAGAAAAACCTCAGAATAAGTACTCAACGCCTTGAAAAAGAGATAAATTCAAATAATAAGCCTCTTGGAGGGGGCAACCTCCTTATGCCCACATAAATGTACAATTCCAAGATGATTCCAAATGAAAATGTCTCCTTGGTATATATAGGAGGCTAGGAGGTATACTTACAACTAATGGAATAAATATGACATAAATAAAATAACATTACTAATGTAATATGCCCCAATTAAGGGGTAATGAGCCAATATTAGGGCT